>JAUBNQ010000015.1:13010430-13024828 GCA_032353495.1 Ctenopoma kingsleyae
ACACACACAAACAATACAGAGTCAGGAAAAGAGGAGGCGATAGAGAAAGGGCTTGTCTCTTTATGAATCGTAGAGTAATCTGTGAACAGCTGCTTACACACTCATTCACTAAGGAAAGTATTTGTTCACCTATTGCTCATGCACACTCACTGCTTAGATGGACAGCTTATAGCCTGATTAAATTTGGCTGAATTTGCATTTAAAATGATTATATTTCAGCTTGTAAACAGCTTTACATTATAAACTAGCCTAATTCTATAGCGCATATATGAATCAAATAATATAATGTTTCCCTGGTCGCGTATAGTAAATTAAGCTTGTCACTTCAAACTGAAAATTTGTAGCCTAAATGCAATGTCAAACTGAATAATGAAGTGTAAACAAAATGAGAATTCAGTCTGATTATCACTTTTAATCCACCTTTAACCCAAGTTTAACCCTGATATCCCAAAATTACAAATCAAAGCTTACTAAGGCGCTTGCTCATTAAATCATTCACTTATACACACAGTACTGTATCTGCTCTCAAATGCATGTGCATGCACCAACGCAGCAAAGAAAGTAGAGAGAGAACAAGGGAACGAGGGGGGGGGGCTTTTGCGTCTTCATTAATCTGTGTGTAATCCCTGCTGAGTGGGGCTGAAACACTGCAGTTGTGGGCCTTTCTCAGTCAGCACACAAACCTGCAGAGTCAGGCAAAAAGCAGCAGGTGGACATTTAGGACAGACACAGAGGTGTGACTCCTCTATTTCCCAGTTTACACACTTATGTCATGTCAGACACTGGGTTGGGAAACTTATCAGTAAAGATGTCTGTGTTTATGTCCTCCTGACACTTGACATGATTGTGTTGTTCAGAAAAATGGAAAGCTCTTTCGAAACACAGATAACCTACATTCTGCACTGTCCCTGAATGCCTCACACGTGCAGTGCAATAGAGGTGCTACAGCTTCTATATACGCATGGCGTGACTGTCTTAAAGCAAAGCCCCTACTCAAAGGAAAGTGATACGTCCAAAGACGATGAATTCCTGCGATATTGCATCTAATTTGTCGGCATCAGGAAGCTGCTGTTAATATGTGTGAGACTCCCAGAACCTCCTGGATATGTGTGATGTCTGCAGCTGTAAACCTACAGTTGCTGACTTGGTTAATAAGGTCCATATATTAGCATATGTCAACCTCAGGTGAGCCTTAGAACAAATGTGGCTCCGACATCTTCCTGCCAGTTGCTGCAAGTGCATGTGTATGTCTCCAGCTTTGCTCATCTGTTAATTTATTTGTCCGGTGATGAGATGAGTGTGCCATTGTTTACATCTGCTTTGTTGTTCTCCCCTTTGTGTTTATGACATAAATCAGCTCAGTGTGAATGAAGCGGACTGGTTGTGGTTGTGTTGCCCATATCGTAGACATCAGCCCTTATGACACTTGCCCTGCAGTGCATCTTAGTGAAATCCAACAGTGAGCATCTGGAGCAGGTTTAGCATCCAAATCCCAGAGTCCCTTTGATGAGGCTGGGAGCATAATGGATCTGAATTCCTGCTGGGTCCTCTGGGTGCCAGGGTTGTTGAAGAGTTGGCCCTTAGCCTAGCATCACCAACGTGATTGGTGTTGTGATTCAGATGGTGCAGTGTCTGTGTATTAGCAGGGATAACTCTCAGCTTAGTGTTTTCTTCTTCAACCCCCAGCGTGAAGAGCAGCTCAGGGTATCACTTCACTAAACTCTGAGCCCTCCACTTCTACTATCAGTATCAATTTACCACCAAGAGTTTCACATCAGCTTCTACTAGTTAAAGGCATAGAGATAAGAGGGGAAATTAGTCATGACTGACAGATTATCACAGGGTAAAAATTATACAGTCTATTCCATGTAGGTCACCACATTGATATGGCACAGACACACACGGGTTAGTGGTAAACTGGTGGCTGCTCTCCCCTAGCATTATAAAAACTGGACTGGAAGAAGAAGTACTCAAATGCTTTAAATGTAGTAACCTCTCAGGAGAAATAGAAAGTACTCATAGTGAAGAATGTGTTATTAAAGTTAAGATATTAATAAGTACAGATACCTAAACAAAGCAAATTGCAAAAAATAGAGAAACTAAATTTCCCAAAATCTAGCTGACGTGTGGACTTATGTCCTATGCTGACAACAGCTTGTGCACCAATAAACAAAATGAAGAATGTACCAACATCAAGAGTACAAATGAATAAACAGCATTTTTGACTTTGACAGATGAGTGCTATCAACTATCACTGCAACTGCTCAAAAGAAAAAGTAAACCAAAACACGTCTGAAAAAAAGATATTTACCTCGTGACCTCGTATGCTGCCTGCACTCCATTTAGGCAGGTTACACTGCCCTCGCCGCTACATAATAAGCGGCATGCCAGAATGGCATGCCAAACTCTATTACTGTGGATTAATTTACCACACTCAACCAGACAGGCAAACACACTGAAATCTTTAAATCAAGACCCGCAACTCTATTTTCACTCAAACCACTAAACCCCGACTCTAAGAATCAGTACTGATTTTAAATACACTTACAGTCCTAAGAAAGGGTATAACAAGACACAATAACACCTGGGCAGGTGTGCGCAGGGGTTTTACACACACACATGCAAACAAATGAATAAAATGTCTGTTATTACACAGAGGAATAACTGGTTGTTTACTGCCTGTAGCACTTTACATCAACACTCTAAAGAGTGAAATGGGCCCACATTTTCAATTATGATCCATTAAGAAATTAACAAATGTAGAACACTTACAGTAACACGACTGAGCCTTCAACTAAATTATTTGTACATGTGTATTGTAAGCGGCATTGTGACTTCCGTGTGAAGCATGTTAACTTTTAACTCTGTTCATTATAGTTGCTGCATGCTTGGTGCACAGTGAATGCTATGTACAAAGGGGAGTTTTATAGCTTTGCCTTAGTGTTGTACATTATAATCCCATTATTATTCCAACTACACCTGTGTTCAAGCTTTGGCCCCTTGTGTGTGATTAGCAATTCCAATAGCACTGTATGATAGTTAGCTTCTAGCCACATGCTGCGAATTAAGATTCTGGTGGCATTTTTTGTAAATCTGTATATGGGAGGGTTAGCTTTGGGTGTTAGCATTAGCGATTCTGACAGCATATAATGTGCAGGGGAGGGTTGGCTGTTAGCACTGCATTAGCCAGTGAGTGTTGTGATTCCCATGGTGTAGGCAGGCCTGAGAGCCATGCAGCATGTGGCAGATCGTCCCAGGTGGTGGGCTGTCAAGACGAGGATCAAAGTGCAAAGGAGTGGACCACACACACATGCACATACACACAAACGCGCACACACAGACAAAGAGACAATCCCTGCAGTGTTCCACTTCCACCTGTTTAAGAGTCTGCACACTCACAGCTCGCACATACAAAGCTGCAGAGAGCCAATGAGAGCATACATATTATTATTTAAGAATATGTCCGACACACATGCATGTACAACAACCTTGAACAGATGAACAAGTGCTGCACACTAGCATGAATAAGCTCTTTCCATCTATTTGTGTGTATGTCTCCTTTCTTGCAGCACAAACATTTACCAGAAGGCCGACGGGGCTCAGGGCTGGGAGATACACTCTGCTTGTACTGTTGAAAAGGGACACTCAAAAACACACACCAGAGACGCACGCACACAAACTGGGAGCAAAGGGAAGAAATCTATTAGATGCTGATGTGTGTAACAGAAAAAGTGGTAAGAGTGAGACAGATGGAGAGGACGTGGGAAAGGAGGGCAGAGGGTGTGCAAGATAAAAAAAAAAAAGAGAAGAAGAAGAAGAAGGGGGAGAGGGAGAGGGAGAGGAAGGCTGTGAGTGGAATAGAGAGCAGAGGAGGGAGATGCCTGTTCATAAATGCTTCATGGCTGCTGAAGGGGGCCTTTGACTGAGTGAAGACCCGCAGCCCCTCGCCTCTGTCAACACATCTACCCCCTCCAACAACAGGTCAACCCCGGCTTCACGGCTCAAGACAGCAGGTCTGCAGAGGAGCTGAGGGAGCGCAGGCATATTGAAAAGGTGCCTTCAAGCTCATGTATTGGCATTTCAGGTCGATATTGTTTTTTAAAATTTAAAATCAGGAATCAGACAGGCCATGTTGTCCGTGTCTGTTCATGGCAGTCTGACCAGTCTGGGTGCACGAAGACTCAGAGGCAGCAACCTGCGCTGCAATCTTACTTTTTTGTGCACTTAATTCATTATAGTGATTTTTTTTTAAACCCAACCTCCCCTGCCACTCAATATGTGGGTAGGTCACATTAGCTTAATTAGCTGAGCTACTAAAAAGACATTCAATAGTCTGGGTTTAAGTGCAGCTCCTTACCTGTGAATCATCTCATGACCACTAGGTTTTATCCTGTGGTTCCAGGCCTCCAGGTTGGGGAACTGCTGCTCTGTTTAATGCTCATATATTTGGAGTTGAATCACCACAGAATGAGAAAAGGAGAGGAAAGGCAGGTGGAGTTGGGGGTTGAGTGAAAGGAGTAATGGCCAGCAGTCCAGCAGGATGCAAGTATGGTTTATTAAAAGGGGAAAAAAGAGACAGGCGGGGGGTGTATCATAAAGCTTCACCCCGAGCCCTTCTAACTGAGGCTGAGTGCAGCATTCATAGTGACTCGCTCTTTTTCCCCTCCATCACTCCGGTTCCGTTTCCTTCCCATCCACACTCCCTTTGACCCTTGGGGTTCCACTCAACCACTGACCCACATTAACTACACTCTACTGCAATTACTGCTCACACAGGCCTCGGGTGGCACGGGATAAATACTCCACCTCTCTCTCTCTTTCTTGCATTTTCGCCCCCGTCAGTGTTCCCTCTTTGCTCTTGGCACAGCTGTAGAAATGCCCCATAATGTGTATAATTTATGTGTGTCAAAAGCTCCTGAGTGACAGCAGGGGTGGGAGAAAAAAATGACAGTGGACACATTCTAAATTTGACAGTGCAATAAAGAACAGATTGTCAGATGGAAAAATAGGGAGAGGATGAGTGGACGGCTTCAAACAATGCTGCATCTCTGATGGGCATTTGGCTGATGTTCTAATCCTGTTAACATAGGAATCGGTCCAGCTCGCAGCACTTCACAAATCTATACAATCCACTGGTTACTTTGGTGGAAAAACACCAATGTCATCCCCTTCCAAATCCTCCCTCCCTCACAGTCCTTGGAGAGGGAAAAAAAAAAAATCCAGCTCTGCAACTTCGCTCATAACCAAGCAACTCTCTCTGTCGCTGAGGCATGCAAAAGTATAAACAGAGAGAAAAAAAAAGACACACAGAGACAAGCTGAGAATCTACACACACACCATCTCCCATTAAAATCCACCTGCAGCTGCTCTGTAATTGGGCTTGGGTAGCCGACTAAAAAAGCTAACGTCTAGTTAAGGCGATATAATTGGCCGCTCTGCTTTAGGAAAGAATGAAATAAATCAGTCCTCAGTCTCATGTCGGCCTCGTCTCAACTGAATCCATTAGAGCAGATAATTGTCTTGGACGGCGGAGCGTTCGCTTAGCGTTGCCACAGCTGAGCGAGAGGATGCAGTTGGCTTGCAGTTTCAAAGCGGATGTCTGCCACTGGATGGGTGTGGGTCCCTGGTCACAGAATCAGAGTAACCCAGGCAGAGATATTTTCATCTGAGCAGTGATCAGAAATCAGATACTATGATCTGTCTGCATGTGTTTATCTCTAGACTGGAAATTATTTCTCAAACCCCCAATGGATTTTTCGGGGGCTTTTTTTTTTTTTTTTTTTAAGCTATCAAGATGACATTTCAGGTTAGAGATTTAAAAATGACGGTTGAGGTAAAATCTATTTCAGGTGTCCAGATCAGACACTTATCAAGAAAAAAAATCACCTCTCAGGGGCCAGTATTGATTGTACCTTTTGTTTTCAAGGTGGTCTATATGAAGGAGCAAGCATTTACTGTTGTACTTAAGGAAGAAATCTGCAACATCCTCTGCGTGTCTACTTGGTACTATACACTTGTGGCTATGTTGTGGCTGCCGCTCTTCCCCAGAGATCAGCTGTCAGTCAAACTGTGTGGGTGGCCGCATGTCGTCTCTTTTCACAGATTTGAAGGTTTGATTTTTCTACAGGTGGCCCTTTTGTATTTATCATTGCAGCCATAATGTTGCGGCTGTAGACTGAAATCACCTTTGTGCCACAGTAATCTGTAACAGACTGATATAGATATAGTTAGTTATAGTATATAAAGAGGCACAGACTGAATGATATAAAGACAAATATCTAACAGATTATTCCAGTTGACATGTAATGCTATCCACTTTGTTCCAGCATGTTAAGGGAACATGATCATCGTAGAGCAGGGACTGTATGCTTTAATGGATGATTGCAGTCACGGTAAGTCATCAGAGTCCTTTGTTAGCTAATAAACATATTCTAGTTTAGTTCACTTGCTAAATCTGAGAGACTCTAACTGAGAGATTCTAGTAAATCTGTTTTCTGTGCTTAACTGCAGAGTTACCTTTTGATGGGAATAGATCACCTAGGTTGTTCCTGGAGAGCATTAAAATGACTACCCCCATTCCTAATTTCTTTTAAAATCTAAATTATACAGAGTAGTGATGTAAACAGCAGAGATACAGTCATGCAGAGGACATTTGAACAAGCCAAACAGCCAACAGAAGTAGCAGCATTAATGTTAATTGCCTACAGTTATGTAGTGTTAAAAAAGTACAGCTGAGGACAGCTGAGTCAGCTTGTGAAATCAACGAACTCCTTAACTTACTTTTTGCCATTTCACTCTCTCACATGCTGTTAAATATGTCAGATATTTTTTTAAAAATGCAGCTTTTGCACTTGAATCTATGATTTTTGGTAGAAAATCATTCAAAAATTCTTCAGGTCTATTTTTTTATTAATTTTATTTTTTGCCTTAGTTCAACTTTCAAGTCAGATACACATAGTTATATTTATCAAATAGCAATATCACCTGTTAGAACACAACTCTTTTCTACTGAGTTCAAGTTCCATACAACTTAAAATCCCTTTTGGCTTATTTGTGGTTTTTATATTTCAAGTTATTTGCAGGCCATGCTGTGCAGACCTTTGTGCGTGATACAGTGTCTTAATGAAGACATTACTGACTTATTCTTCTTATGTGTGCGTGTGTGTCTCAGCAGTTCATGTGGGCAGGCTGTATCATTAAGATAAATGACAAAGCATGTCCCCTGCCAAAACAGGGATACACTCAGACACACTGCAACAGACTTGTCATAGCGCTTAAGGTTGTGTTTCAGCAAAAGAACCATTTTCTGTTTATCCCTCTGGCTCTCTTTGTCTCACTCTCTTTTTTTTTTTATCTCTCCCTATATCTTTATCTTTCTTTTAGTACAAAATGCCAAATTGCTCCATTTCTCACTTGCTCCCATCTTCCCCAGCTCATCCACTCATCTGGTTATTAACTCCAAACACATTAAACCAACAGTAGCACCACGAAATTCCCCAGACTGTCCTAGTCAGCATAAACACACACACACACACAGCCTAAATGCACACACCTGGGTCAAACAGCAAAATGGATTCTGAATGAGGCCCAGAAGCAGCAGCATTTAATGCTTTAGGACCAAAAGTGAAAAAAAAAAACTACAATCCTACTAAAGGAAACTAAGCAGACCCTCAAATTATTCTCTGTGATTGGTCACGTTTAGGATTTTAAAGGCTTCGGGAGAACACTACAATTATTTTCAATATGGATTTTTGGAGAATGAAGTACTTGGATTGATAATTTTCTTTCAGAAAAATACTTGCGCTTGCTTGAGGAATTTTATTCTCGTCAGGCTGAAGATGCCTCTCAAACAGCACTTACGACCGTCATGTGATGCCAGATGATGACAATAATAAAAATAGGGGGATTATACTCAGATCCACAGATATCATCCACTTTCTGGTTTGACGTGTGTTTCAGCCAGAGCTTCAAGCGAGCATTAAGTCTTTGGTTTTATCTTCCACATCCTGTAATTAACCACTAATTTATTCATTGCTGTCCCAGTCCAATGTCAGACATGCTGGTAGAATGAGATGAAATGAAAGAAAATAGCTGGGTTAACCTTCAGAATGAAGTGACTGTATTAACTTTAGGTCAATCAGCAGAGACTGATGAATTCAGAGGATGGAAATGTGTGAATCAGGTCTAAAACACACTAATGTAGCAGAGTTGTAGACTTGAAATTTGGACTTGAGCTTGAACTTTGGTCAACAGCAGTCACATGGTGGGTGTAGAGCAGGTCGTCTTCAGTTGTCAAATACCTACAATCAAGCCCTTTAAGGCTTTTATATCCGCTGTATATTTTCTGCTGGGTGTTATCTTGTAGCCTACTTGCTAAACCTCCGCTGTCAATTAATGTTTCTCATGTTGTGGTGTCTTTTTGTTGCTGTTGTTCTTCTTTGGACTAGTGGATGCTGAATTGTCAGCTAATGAGGACCCAGACAAACAAAAAGAACAAAAACAGAGAAGTTGTTGGAGTTGTAAAGGTTTGTAGCGGCAGCTGTGAAACTTCTTCTGCCTGTCAGCGAGGCTAACAAACTCATTTAATTCCAAACTGCCATTTTATGAAAAAAAAAAAAGGGGGAAAAGTGCGCCTGGGTCACCACTGGGGCAACACAGTGAGCTCATTTGCCCCAAATGGCTGAGATCCTTTTCAAACAACACTATCGCTAATTTAAAATAAACACAATAAGGGAAGAGAGGGGCCACAGTTTTCCTGACACCAGTGAAATTACCCATGGTAGAGCTGGCGAGGGGGCCATTGCGGTTCTTCCAAGCTGAGCGAGTGCAAATGAGGCCAGGCGGCTTACTTAACTATGAGAAAACAACAACAGTGCTCAAGGCCTCTGAATAACAACGCCAGTAAGAGCCCAATCAAATGCCATATTTCCTCTTAAAACACTCCACCTTGCAGCACAGAAAGAGAGGCTGAAAGAAATGAAGCACACAGAGAGATATTGTCATTCAGAGAAGAACAAATAAAAGGCATGGTAGATAACAGTGCTTTTTATCCACTGTAGAAGTGGCAGTGAGTGATACTCTTGACTCAACAACCACCAAAACAACTTTATTTCAAGGGTAGTGAAGATGGAGCGGGAGATTTAAGAGAGATGAAGGATAGGAGGAGGAACTTTGGCCCTTTTTTCCTCCTCATAAACAGCAGAGAGAAAAGGAGGGAGAAGAGACTGGCGGGGAGAGAAAGAGTCATCTCAAGGCTAAGAAGACACAAACACAAAGTGCATGACAAGTGTGTTGGTGTGCAAAAATGAGTTGATTTTGGTCTTGGCAGAATGCTGTCTCCAGGCTTTCATAAGCTTGTATGACTCAGTCAGAATGTGAGGAAGCCAGGAAGAAAAAAAAAAAAAAGAAGAGAGAGAGAAATAAACTAAAAACAGAAGCAGACTGCAATGGAGAATGTAGGTGCAGAAAGGTGAAAAGCACCACATGTTCTAGCTGCTGACAATTACATTCACTTTCACAACACGCATGTATAGTAAGTCAGAATGTACAGTGTGTGTCATATCATTCGCATCTCTAGCTGTCTCTAAAAAAAAAAAAAAAAGGCGTTTCCCTTCATGTGAGAAATGTGATTCCAATAAAAAGGGAAACGGAATAATAATGAAAAGCACATTCTGGAAATAAATATTACACTGAGTAGAGAAGAAAGTGAAATACATGCCTTACATGTTTCTACCAGAGGCCATTCACGTGTCTCATGAAGACCACATTCATTTACAACTGATCTACATTAGCAAATATGTTGTGTTGGAAACGCTGACTAAAGATTTGACCAACATGATATGAAAATATTCATAATGAAGAGCTTGTAGACTGGATTATTCTATTAGGTGGCCCCAGGATGAAAATAGTGCTTGCTCAAGTAGGATTTGTTGGGTTTTCTACGTAATTCTATATATTTTATTATTATATTCAGTAGGGTCTTAAACCATATATTGTATGGGTGGTAGAGCTTTAGTAACGTAACTCTCCCAAGGTTTTTCTAAATGATCATATGAAAGGTGAGACCGTTCTAACTAACTTATAATGATGAATATAGCCTGATCAATATTTTCAGTGCAAATTCTGTAACAAACTCATATTTCATTAAATATTTTTTCCTTACAAAGTCCACTCCTGCAAACTTTTACATTATTTAGGCAACCAAGAACACTTTATTATGGTTAAAGAAAGATGGGAGGTTTAGTTCAAATGGAAAAAGTCAACAATTATTTAAATCACATCATAGAACACATCAACTTTTTCAATATTTAACCACAGACCACAATCTTTCCACAATCATAAGAAGTGTTTTAGGAGTCAGGTCCAAACCACACATGGGACACAGAACATGAACCCTGTCTCTGGTGTCAGAAGCAATTAGCATGGTACACCAAGCCATCCATTCTTATTATTCCTGTGCTTCCTGTGTATGATTGTAAGACTTTTTAGATTGGAAAAAAAAAAAACACATTACCAGAAACATAATCCAGGCAGGAATTACATTTCTTCCTAAACGTATTTGACAATGCAAATTGGCAGCATTTACATATATTTTGAGGCGCATTTAGGGTCTTATTATGTGGATCCATTGCTATTATTTGGTGTGTTGTAACACCACTGAGTGCATTTATTTGTTTTTGTGACAAGTATGATGAAGAACTTGCCCACAATTGATAAAATCCTTCACCTGATTCTATTTTTCTGATGTGTGAGTGTTTACTTGCCTTACTCACTTCATTCCTGCTGATTCATATTGTTTCATCTGACACTTTGAAAACTTCACTTGAAATTTGCTTTACAGTTGGATGGAAGCGCCACATCTCCCTTCCTGTCATCCTCTCTTTCTCTCTCTTTGCTTTCCTCCCACTCTCCATGTCTCATCAGGAGTGTCATCAGCCCCCACTCTGGTTGATGCCTGTTAATATGGCAGCACTATTGTCTGCTCGTTCGTTGCTGCTGTCTCTATTGTTTGCTCTCACTCTTGACAAATTCATCAAAGGGAAAAGAAAGGGAATGGGAGAAAATAGCTGCAAATCATGCGGTTTTGCACAATTGACTGTGTAAGTCTTGCAGGGGGAGTCTTTGTCTTCAAATGGTGCACAAAATTTGTGTTTGTGTAATTCTGCACATATATAATTTGTTCTGCCATTAACTTGGTGGGATGACCCACTCAGTCACTGTGCTGTGTGCCTCGGTGCATGTAGAAGTGTAAATATAATATGTGTCTCTGTGTCTTGTGTATCTGTGTATCACTGTATAGCTACTGTATGTTCTCTGCGTGTGTTTTTACCTTTACTCTGTGGAGGGTTCTGGCTGCGGTCTCGGAGGATGTTGATCTGGTAGACGGCTCCGTACGGCTCAAACAGCTCCTTCAGCTCCTTCTCTGACCAGGAGCGCGGAATCTGGCCCACAAACATCTTGATGGCGTCCGGATCTGGCTGGTCCGAATGCTCCAGTGCCCCGTTCATCTTCCCGGCTGTGCCGTTACTGTTGTTGAGACACAAGAATAATAAAAGCTTAGAAATACATCATATTTATACTCACGACACCAAAAGCTTTAGTCGCATGGCACCAGCATCGATTATGTGCTCTGACCAGCCTCTACAAAGGTTTTCATCACTGTTGTTGTGTGGTAAAACTATTAACACATTCATACGCGTACTTGCTACTTTATAGTTGTGTGACAGTTAATAATTGAACAGTTTAGTGCTGGTGACTTATATTTATTTGCACAAGGTAAAATCTAACAAAGGGCATAGAAAAAAACATGAAATACAGCATCGCTGTGCTGGGAAAACCTCTGGGTTCAGATAAACAGCTTTGGTTTTTAGCTTTGTGACATTGCATTTTTAAGACAATCCTGTGAGTTTTAAAGTGTTGTTTAGTGTTTGTCTGATGTTTAAAAGTAGGAGAATTTTCTTAACCCATAAAAGAACACTACACACAGTTTACATGAAAAATTCAAAACCACCATTAGTGTGTAGGGAAAGTGGGGAAAAAAAAGTCAGATTAGGACCCAAACATGTTATTGAAAATTCATGTAGGTAAAAAGTCTCAGAGGTTTTCACTCATAACGCAATAAAAAAGCTCCTAAAAACAGCCTTTAGACCAACACGGGTTCTTAAATTCTCTAAGGTGCCCTAGCAGCTCCTTACAATAGGACAAGACAGCTTTCAATTCAGGCTTTAAAGACTGACATCCCTAAAGCTGGCAGGTTTTATATATACTGACCTGACCCATCAGCCAACTGACATATCACTCTGACCCTAAATGTGGATTTCTGATAGCAGGAATGCGGTGATGGATCTATTCAGGTTGTCTGTAAATCCTCACTGAAGCACTGAGCTGAACACAGATTTTCTTCCTCGTATTTTACAACACAACAGCTGAGACAACACACAAAGTATATCTATATAATATCGCAGCTTTATCTGTTGACCAGACGTGCTATAGAGAGCTGTGGTGAGAAGTGGGGATACTTGATTGTTACGTAGGCATGTCGTTCATTGTGCTGTAAGTGTGAATGTTAGTGCATGCGTGCATGCATGAATGAGTGCCGGATGAGCAGTGTGCCGCGTGTTAATGTGAGGTTCTGTGTGAAGGATTAGGCTGCACAACCAGTACAGTAAACCTCCGGGCCGTCTAACAGGACACAGATGCTTACACGCCAATCGGTGTGGTTATATTTCCACATCTGGTATGCATATGAAATGGAGGTGAAGTGCTTTCACCCTTTTCACCGCACAGCAACAACACTTATCTTCACAAAACACACTCTGTCTGTCCACGCGTTTGGAATGCTAACGTGAGCCACGGCGTCTCTTTTATCGGACGAATAAAGGAAGTAAAGCCTTTCAACAGCGAGCGCCTGACGGAGATGGGAACGCCACCGGAGCACGTATAAGGCAAATCGTGACTGTGTGATGAGGACAATCATAAGCACATGGCTACAAACACACACGCACATCACTGCCATCAAGGCATGTGGTCTATTTAAGATGGCTGAAAACCAATTTAATGAAACCAAAGTCAATGGCTGTGCTGTTTTATTGCTCTACTTTCCCTTTTGTTATTTTCGGCAGGAGAAAGAAAGAGCATTATCTTAAGAGGCAAAACAAAACAAAGCCAAATCCCAAGCTTGGTTAGCTGACAACACTAATACCACCTTTTAAAACTCAGCAAGAGAGAAAGAGGGAAAGACAGAGGGAGGGCAAAAGAGAGGTATGTAGCAAAACTGGGAGGGAGGAAAAAACATCCAGACCTTTGAACGCGGGCCATCCATCTTTTGCAGAACGAGCCAAGGCGCTCAGCAGAAACGCCCAATTCTTTAAAGGACTTAAAGGACATGTCAAATAAAACGCTAGACCCAGAGAAGGAGTCAACGAGCCAAACCAGTGCTAACAGTCCTCGGGGCAATAACCGCTCCCTGCTAAGCTGTCCGGTAAATCGTGGGGGCCCAGGCACTGAGAAAACCCCTAGGCACTGAGGAGGGGGGTAGGAAAGAAGGGAGGAAGGGAAGGAAGGGCAACGACGGCGAGGAGTTATCGTCCCTATAACTGGACAATATTTCGGCACACAAACGGTGAAGACGGTTGTATCGAACGAGGCTCGACGGTCGCTGGGTTCAGACTGAAGCACATAATCCCTTCGCCTCCTGACACACACACAGGGCCGACGTGCGGGTTGCAGGAAAAGGCGCAGAAAGAGGGAGAATAGCTGGACACAATCCCTCATTGTTGGCTGTTTATGTGAGGCCTATGGGGATTGACCGAGTCCATGGGGAGGCGATACAATGGCCAGTGTCAGAGGAGCACCTCCCTCGTCCTGGACACTGTCCGCCCTCTGTTCCTTCCACCATTCACTCTGCCTGCTAAGACAATGAATAGCTTCACACTTCCAGCCATAAGGCATACGAAAGCTTACAGAGCTGTCTTGTGTAGACTGCATGCTCCGTCTTTTTCCTGAGGTGGTTGGAAGTAGGTGACTCTCCTCACTACAAAGGAATGAACGCCTCTTCCTTCGCCCCTGTGGCCAAGACTGACAAGGTGTTATTGCAAGCAGACAGAGTTTTAGTGTGTGTGTGTAGATGTTTGTGCGACTGTGCGAAGCTCAGCAGGAGAGTGTCCTGGGGCTGGGATTAAGTCATTGAGTGAATCCACTCCTGCCATAGCCTCTCCATCTCCCTCCCTCTTTCCCTCTTCTTCCTCTTCTTTTCTCTCTCCCTCTCAATTTGAGCCAATTGTTTGCCTTAATGGCTTAACTATTGCTTCCATCACTCCAGTCTCCCTGCAGCACAGGGCTGTGACTGAGGGCTGATCTACACTTAGAGTGTGTGCGTCTTTGTGTGTGTGTGTGTGTG
>JAUBNQ010000015.1:13024928-13039312 GCA_032353495.1 Ctenopoma kingsleyae
TGTGTGTGTGTGTGTGTGCGCTCAGCCAGACTGTAAAAAAAGTGTCTGGATAGGTCTTTGAAGCAGCTGCTGAGGGCTGTTATTCCCTCACCTCACACTCACATTAGACAGCAGGCTCATTCATCCAAACTACAGCTGCATGATATTGACCATAAAACCTTATGAAGATTATTTATTTATTCATTCACCATCTTCATTTGACATTCATAGCCCCTCAGACCATCCCGCTATTAAAGGAACTGTTCAACAGTTTGACAAATATACTAATTGGCTTTCTTTCTGACAGCAAGATGAGAAGATCTATCTCACATCACTCAGGAAGTGGTTACGCCAGCTTAGAATAAAGACTAAAGGGATGTAGTTCTGTCCTAAGACTCGTAAGCTGTCTTGAGCCATTTTCTCATATGTACTCTAGATAATCTCTCCACACACAGCACACAACAGGATACTGTCTTTGTCAGCCAGCGTCTCACCTACTGGAAATACTCCATTTGGTTTAGGCAACGGGTGTTGCTTGGGTAGAGCGCCCAAGAGGTAAGACACAACACCAAAAGTTTGCTGTGGAAATTGTGGTCACGGATCCAGTTAATAATTTCTAACAACTAAATCTCTTGCCTTTCCTTGAATTTAACTGACTGATTTCGCCACAGGCCTTTACGGACAGCTCCAGAATGGCAAATTATTGTTGGCGTCTTTGTGTAACTCACCCTGGGATGTTTGCATTCTAGTGTTTTTGTGCCAGTTGCAGGATAGTAACATCGTTCACATCACAACACTTACTTCTACTCACATACATGCACAATCTGCCATTACACAGACTTGCATGGTAAAGAATGTTTAATGTCCAGGTGCTCTCTAGTAATCTAGTAAAATATATGTATACTATATATGCAGCAAGTGTGATCATGGGTCTCATAAACAGTGTTTCCATACTGTAAAAATAGTCAAATGTCTATTTAAACTCATACTTTTGAAGCTGTCAGTTGAAATAATCAGTTTGAAATACAGTTGTGTGTATTCAAAAAGCAGCCTCTCGCCTCCTGGAAAGAAATCTAGCTAAGGAAGCCATGACATAAACCATGTCTTTCATTGATTGATTTTTTTTCATTTGATTTTACTACTTACAAGGGTGAGCTAGTATGTTTTAAAAACAGCATTTATGATTTCCTGGGGCTTTTGGGGGCAGGGGAAGAGGCTTTAAACACTGCTCTGACGTTTTGAACATTATCAAGTGTGCATGTGTAGTGCTGCAGAGAACTGCAACACTACAGTATATGCTGCGGATTTTATAGGTGGAAGGATTAGTGACAATAAGCTCCACATATGTAGATTAAACAGTGACAGCAATGGATTTTTTTCGTCTTTCATTTTGTTAGCGGTAAGTGAGCTATAAGCGGACAGCGGGAAAGACACGGAGAGGACGAGCGAGGCAGGTAAGAATGGGAATAAAAGGGACCGAGTAGTGAAGACAGATGTGGAGGAGCCAGGTCTAGAAGTAAGCACAGTTCAGAGCTCAGCATGGGCTCTCTCAGAAACCAGGCGCACATACACGCATGC
The DNA here is from genome assembly GCA_032353495.1 of Ctenopoma kingsleyae. Lineage (NCBI taxonomy): Eukaryota > Metazoa > Chordata > Actinopteri > Anabantiformes > Anabantidae > Ctenopoma > Ctenopoma kingsleyae. Next base: position 13,026,486 of record JAUBNQ010000015.1, read on the forward strand.
ATACACACATATCACACATACATACACGCACAGGCTGCAGTTGAGGCTGGCTGCGCTGATCCCCCTGCTGTTTTTCCCTTCTGTTTCTGCTCTAAAACACACATCCTCCCTGACTCCCTTAACCCCTCAATTGCAACACACACACACACACACGCCACAAAACACCCCTCAGACTCACCCACACACTTCAGTGGGTTCGTGGAAGGGCCGAGCTGTCACACTTCTTCTCATTGGCAACATGCTTGCAGGGTGTGTAACGGTCCCACAGGGGAACTAATCTTGTTGACAAGCAGAGTGAGAAACATCAGTTCCCCCCCGAGGGAGCAAGGCGACCAAGGTCAACTAAACACACACACATGCACTGACATGTATACACAGACACACACACACACACACAGAGACCTGGACAGTCACATCTCCTCACATGTACACACCTTGACAGATTCTTACGCAACTTTCACACAAACAGATACGAGTTCCTGAGGTGAACATGAGATAAGGTCACTGTCTAACAAATCAGATCAAACCACACAGCACCTAAACATGTTTTTATGTTCACTGTTGCTTGTTTCATCAGGAATATTACAGACAAATAAGTTACGTTTTCAGGGGCTTTAGGGCTAATGCTCCACCTCTGTGCAGACGCATGCATGATGAGAACAAGCAAAGACATATATATGTAGAAAAATACACACACACACACACAAATTCATTTCATAGTCCTGAATATTTTCTGCTGCTGTATCAAACTGTAAACAAGATTAGCAGCCTCACCACATCACGTCATAAAAGGCATGTTTTTTTCTCCCCGAATCCCACCCTGTAACTGATTTTTTTCACCAGCAGTAGACGCACGATGGCGGATTAGTGACTCAAACTAAATGAGTGGCGTACTGCGGTGACTGATTTATTTGGAGACTTTGTACTTTTTCTGTGACTGACTTACAGTGAGGTAAACGGGCTCCCGGGGGCCTTGTTCGAGCCAAACGAGGGAGTGTGATATTGCCTGTGATTCACTTGAACTTTACAATAAACAATATTCCACCCACCTTGGGTACAGCAGTAGGATAACAGCCACTGGTACATACTATACTACATACAGCATCTTTCATACACACTGTTCATTATCGATGTATCTGTGCTGTATGGAGGAGGCAGAGAAACTTTGATGAACTAGCACCTATGAAGCACTGTGACCATCTGAAAGAACTGGGTCTGGGTGAGACCGTACGATTGCCTTTATGTTCGTGTATGCATTTTGGTTGCCATGGAGACCTGGCAGCGCATGTGATGCAGGCGAACGACGAGATAAATGTCACAGTAGCTAATGAAGCTGCACCGGTGCCCTGACGCTCAGCTAGCTCTGTGCTAACGAGCTATCGCACGCCTAATGAGAGGAGACGCGCACGCATCTACACTCACCTAGTGTGAGGCAAACGCACTGATGCGTGACACACATGGACACGAGTGAAACGGGTCTCATTTCGCTCGTTTCTCATGTCTCATATTTCCCCGCATGTATAAGACACTAAAGGAGCTCACACTGTTTTCTCAGAAATAAAAGCTGCCTTGTTAGATGCTGCAGGTGCTGGTTCGTGTGCTGTTTGGATCTGTGGCTAATTAAGCTGTCTGGATATGGATGTTTGAATTATATTGAAAATTAATGACAAAATAAAACCGTGCAGGAAAAGGAAATGTCTCCTCGGCTATAAATGTTTAAAGCTTTTCAGAAATTCAGTCATTGTAGCTGCTGTTTAAAAGATGAACTACTGTATGTGAATGAAAACATATTTTAAAATTTCATCTTAATCAATTGTGAGTTTTATTTCAGTGTCAAAAACTGATCTAAATAAATTTGTATTTAAAAAACACTATTACAGTAATGGTCTAAATTCAATTTTAGAGTTACGTTCCTCATAACTTGACTTGGTTCCAGATTAATAAAAAAGGTATTTCTAAGCAAACCTTTCATGAATTTCTTTTTGTCCATCAGCAAAGTGTAATTCAGTGTAGCTGCTGCAAATAGTTGATGTTAATTCTACAAGTAACGTCTGTAAAGACCAAGTAAGTTACTTACAAATACTGAAAACTGAATCTGAGTGGATTCAATAAGTTTCAAATTGAATTAATCTGTAGTTTAATCAGCGTGCTGTTGTAATAATTCTTTTGAGATGTGACCAGCAGCTCATATTCACTACATGGTCCTCTTCACATGAGGACCATGTAGTGAATATTGTCCTCTTGGATCACGAAACATTACAGTATTTGGAATAAAAGCCCTTAAACAGATCTGCCCCTTAAAAGTAAGTATTTTTCACTGAAAATCACTATGAACAAAAACAAGTGTGCCTTATATAGAAATAATAATCTACTACAGCTGAGAATTGGAGAAAAGAAAGACCACATTGAAAACTGGCATTTGAATAACTCTATTGCATCTCTATTCAAGCTGAAGGCTTTTCTTACCATTATTTAAAAAATGTTTCACTCTTCATAAAGAAACAGCACGTTTTTGATGAATGAGGTCTTTTCAGAGTAAATACAAATCTCACTCCACAGTTTGCACACTGTCTGCATGTGCACAAAAAGAAACACACAGCAAGCCCGCAATTTCGTGTCCTCTGGTGAGCCTTGAGCAACAGCAAGGTGAAGAACAATATCACGTGGAGGAGAGGAGCTAGAGTCTCACTCACAGTAAAGCTGAGCTGTGTACATCCGAAGAGTATCATGTGTAGTTGCACTTGACTGCAGACTTTCTGCCCTAAGAAACACCTGCAATACAGTACACATTCTGCCCCATACTTCTTCTTTTAAATTAATTAATCAGTGAGTCCAGGTCTAAATATATGTCTAATATAAGTCTAACCACATAAAATTAAGTTGCAACTATTCTGATTTTCAATTTATTATCAAATTCACCTTTCGAGCACAAATGCCAAACATGCAGTGGGTTAGCTTCCTAATTGTGAGAATTTGTATATAATAATACACTGTATACTATATTTTATACATACATGCGTACAGACAAAAGCATTTATAAATTCTTTGTGGAAATAATTAGAAGATCAATAAAGAGAACAATTGTTAGTTAGAGCCCTACATAAGACAGAAAATTGATCTGCAGCAATTACTGACTGTCTGCATTTTCTAAACCAACCAATTAATAGGTTAGTTGAGGATATTCAGTAGATAATGTGAAACCGCAGTATGTGAATAATGAAAATAATACCATGCCATACTGAAATGAGGGGAAACCAATGGCTACTTGGAATAATGAGAAAAGACAAATTAAAAACAAAATATCTCGAAAAATAAGGTTGGAAATTAGTCATTAAGTAACTACTATATGATTAACACAAACATTTTCTATAAACTCAGGCAGAGTAATCTGACACCACTGATTAACAAACGTACGTATTTAATCTGGTCAACAAGAATCGTATCATATCTGGTTTGAATCTCTTGGGGGGCAACAAATACTGTGTTTACACCTAGGAGATAAGGAGATTTTCTCATTTGCAAATCGAAAACGTGGCTTAATGGTGGCGCTGTAGGATAGGTCATAAGCTTATCGGAATCAATAGTGTTCGTGCTCTTGGGAATGTGTGAATGAGCAAAGCAAATTCCACGCACATCTGGCTGCTGAGTTTTCAAGCTTACAGACGGACAGATGGAGTTGATCACACAACCTCTGCTGAAGAAAACAATATCAAACACCATCTTAGATTTTCTGATTCCACTTCTTCTTCTACTCTGCAGTACAGTTCCTGAAATCATTTCCTTGAAAGTATGCTTTCTAGCTCACGTCAGCCTGACCTGGAGAGTCTGTGTGTGCGTGTGTGTGTGTGTGTGTGTGTACACGTGATGGAAGGAATGAGGGGGAAAGGAATTAAAGCATCTTAAAGCTTCAACACCAGATTGGCCAAATCCAGGCACAGTAGCAGCAAAATTCCACCCTAATCTTTAGCACACTTCCTCTCTTCTTCACCCCCCTTTCCTCCTCCCAGTATCTTGTTGCTATGGGAACAGCAGTGTTGGAGGGGCATGGGGTGAAGGTACTGGGTGTCGGGTAGGCGGGTGCGCACACACATACAAACACACACGCACTCAGTGTTGATTCTTTGATTTGTGGTGTGTCACCCGTTTGTTTTTGGGTTTTTTTTCCCCCCACAACTCTCTGATCTCTTGCTGGAAAAAGCCTTCAGCTCCCCGTCTCTCCTCCTTCATCACCTCGCGTTCCTTTCACTCAATCTCTCATGTTTGCGGGCTTAATGAGAAACAGCTTGTTTGTGGTGTCCGCGTGCGTGCCTGAGCGTCCGTGTGCGACCGTGTGATGAAATGGCAACGACTCTGATTGTCTGGCATCGCGCTGCGGCTCCATTCTGCCAAAAGTCATCATCTGATTCGCCGATGGGGATGATGGCCCATTTGACTAATGCTTCTACACAAACTGGGCCAACAATACCGATCCAACAAACAGAAGAAAGTGCGCATGTGGATTGGAAAGGGGAAAGGATCATATCAGATTGGTACCAGTTCAATTAAGTGATCCAGGTTTGGGACGTAGGTCAAAAACAGTGACCAGAACCTTTACAGCATCCGTTGACTGTGTGCTTTTGTGTGTTTTACAGTAAATCCTCAATTTTGAGTGCCTGTACAACAAGTAACACCTCCACCGCTGTGCCTTGCTTGAACAATAAATCCCCCAGGTGTTTACGCACACGAGTCATGACACCTCTAAAGGGGATGACTGAGCAGAAAGCCACAGGATAGAGACAGAAAATGGCGTAATACGGGCAGACAGAGACAAAGAGAAGCGGAGAGAGAGGGGAGAGAAAAGGCAGCCGGTTGCCAACGACAAAACACTACTGATTTAACAGCACGCTGAACTGGCTTCAGCACAATAACGTCCCATTGTGAGCCAACCTCTGCACCGTGTGCAGCACAAAGGTTACAAAAGACTGGATATCACCTCTATTAGCATTTGGCGAAGGCTGCTGTTTTCGTGTATGACGCCAACAAACACCAGATAATGCACGTGTTTGCCAAAACTGTTTGTGCACTTGTTCTCAGAGGGTTCTCAATGTGTTCTTGTGGCAAGGATGGGCAGAAACTGCCTGTGACACTTTAATAAACCACCATTACGGCTCTTTACACACACAAACACACACAGTCTCAGGGGGTAAGGACTAGTAGTTGTGACGGTAGATGCTGGGAGCAAAATCAAAGAGGTGAAGTTGAACACGGTGTAGACAGACAGCCGGAGGAAACTTATTTATTGCCTGGCATGGGAAGGCAATGTTTTCTGTGCGAGTGTGTATGTGTGTGAGGGGAGGGGGTGAAGGGTCGGACAAGAAAAAGCCCATGGTTGAGAAGTTAATTTTCTGTGAGGAAGGCTGTTGTTCTTACTGTAATTTCACTTGTAGATCATTTTATGGTGACTGCGGCTGACATCAAACCCCCTTTAAACACAACTGGCTGATTTGAAGCTTAATTCTACTGCTAGCTTAAGTTGTGCATTGCAGCTTAAAGTAAATTGAGATTAATCCAAGTTTTAAGACTTAAACATCTGAAATCTGCTGTGAAAAGTCCAAAATAGATCCAAAGTCAGGTTTCAATTCAGCAAGGACAGATCCAGGTCTAGCATCTTGTAAAACCAAGCCTCAATTTAAAGTAGTACAAGAAACTGCATGTGTTCTTTTCTCGTGTATTTTTGATTATAGAAGATTTCAGGGATCATTTCAGGTTTTACTTTGATAACTTTATTTCACTTTAAGTCCATTAGCTTACTAAGAGGTTGGGGTGAATTTGATAATTGCTCACTAATTAGTGATGTTTCCCCTTCAACACTTTCAATTTTCATATGATTCATCTATTTATTGTCTCTTTTGTCCTTTATATCCCTCCCTCCCTTCTTACTGCTTGTCTGATTCCTTAAGCGTGCTGTCAGCTTTAAGGCGGAAACACTTGCACATCGCAGGCCAGAGTTTCCAAGAGCTTTACTCCATAAAATTATAGCAATTCACACTCTCAGCCAAGTTTATGTAGGGGCTGGGAGGGTCTTGTATCTTAGAAGTCTGACATATTTCCAATATTTGGAGATGCCTTCTGGACTGAAAGTGCCTCCAGAAGAGGGCTAATGCCCACTATAGTGTCATTATGCTTGTAATGTTGTACAGGAGGATAGGTGAGGGTGGAGGGTTAGGGGCAGGTAGCGGGTGATAGCATTAAGGGATTTTAGGGCGGGCGGGGTGTACATTTTCATTAGGTTTTATGGATTGGAAAGACATTGTCATGCATACCAATTAGTGCTAGAACAGATGGCTCAATATGGGTGTATGTTTTGTCACACACGCACGTGCACTGTGAGCGGTTGATGAGCGTGTGTGCTGAAGGGAGCAGGAGCCTGACAGTAACAAACCAGACAACAGCATCAGGTCAGTCAACAGGAGGAGAGAGTTCAGGCTGACAGCTGTTTGGAGAGAAATCCATCCTCCCGCTTTACGTTACTTTCCTGTTTCATTTTCTTCCCTTTTCCTTTCCTTTCTGCCCTCCGTCTCGGGTCAGGACCTCCAGAGCAAAATCAAACCTGGATCAGTCTGTTCAACAGTCTCTCTGAGGAGGAAGCCATATGCTGACATATGCTGATGGAATGGAGCAAGGGAGAGGGAACGCCTGATTATGCATATGTGTGGGTCTGTGTGTGAGCGTGTGCATATGGCCCTGTGTGACCCCAGATGCAAACACTGTCAAATCAATACAAAGGTTTGACTGATTTGGGCTTCTGAGGGCCAGCAGTGAGCTTTCTTAGAGCGTATATGACATTTTGGGCAGATATTCAGTATTTTAAAATGTATGTTGTGGAGTTTTTTTTATGCTGGTAAGTCAGCATTTTTCTCAGAACTGCATTCACGTCAGAGTTGTAAAGGAGTAATAATAAAACCATTTTCCTACATAATAGTGAATGTAATCATAATAATACAACACTTTTAGCACATATTTGTGAAGAATTCAAACATAATGCTCTTTTCAATCAATTCAGCAGTCTTCCCACACACAGCCAGTGCTGTATGGATAACTACAGTACAATATCTCAAAAAAAAGGGTCTTTTTTCTAATAGCAACTGGACTTGTTTTAGTTCCTTGACTATGTTTCACCCTTCCATTCCAGAGGGCTTTCTCAAATCTTCACAGATACAGTACAATAGTTATGTAACATGTATTATGCCCATCAGAAGCTCAGTGACAACTCAATATCCAGTCTATAAAGCTTTTTAAAAGCCAATAAAGAGGCAAAAAAACACAAAAACAGAATGATAGATAGAGCCAACACATTTCCTCAGCTTCTTAAGGTTGTTGTGGATCGTGTGAAAGTTGCCTATTTTGACATCCAGTAGACTAATCTGTGTTGCCATTAGTTCTGAGTCATGTTTCTATCCACACAATGAACACAAGACCTCCGCATCAACGCTCAGTTTGGCTCTGTTCTGGTCCCCACTAAGAGAGCAGAGAGCAGTGACACTGGGCCACACCGTAAATGTACCACAAAACCAAAACAATGACATAAAAGAGGCTACAGTGCTCCATAAAATCACAGAGTGAAATAATAATTCTTCACAGATTCAGCAACATGAGTGACCACATAGTCATTTCAGTCAATGCTAATAAGAAAAATCCTGACTGACTGATTATAAAGGCTCAGTTCACAACAGTACCTGCTTCTAGCCATACAAATAGCTTTTTTTGTGTGTTAACTCTCACTGAAAACACTTTCCACAGAACAAATTGTCCCCATGAAACCTAATCACAGTGAGGTCAGTGGATTATCAAGAACACTGCTGCTTCTGAAAGATGCGGTCACATTTTTGAGTGCAACTTTTCAATGTTCAGAGAACAACAGATGAAATTCCTTTCACCTTTTGCATTGTGTTTGCAGCTGCAATCTCAGAGACAGATATCTCAAAGCTTCACAAATGTACCCAAAATCATCTGCACGTATAGATATATCCCAAGAGAAGTGAGTGAGAAGTTTTCTTTTGTAAATTGATTAAAACTGCTCTTTAACGCCCACCCACTGGACCCAAACACTGACACCTAAAAAGCCCCTTTGTGCAACTTTGCATCCCAGTTCCACCGTCGCACTCTTCCTTTCTTCAGAGCTTAGCTTTACATCTGTAGAGGCTGGGTGGGTACAGGTGCACCTCCCCACTTTGGAGACTTTATACTAGCATACACTTTAGCTGTGGCGTTAGCCACGGCTCACTGGGTTTGAATAGGGACACGCTAACAGGCTAGCGCTGCAGTTCCAGAGCCCATTGATCTGTGCTGCTCACTAATAACAGACAGCAGAGACTCGCTGGCTCTCTGGAGCCATTAGGATGCATGAGTGGAAACCATGCTAAATGGGACAATACACAGAGGTTTGTACAAGGGTAAATACACTCCAGATGATATGGAGAGTCAGATACACTGTGGGTAAGCTTGACTAACATGTAATTTCTTTGGCTAACCTTGCAATTGCATTACTCTGCGTCATTGTCTTTGCTTGTGTATGTGTGTGTTGCAGTATACGGATTAAGTACGATGTTACAGAATGACTGCGGCTGCTATATTTAGGGTCATGCTGTTATATTTGCAAAGCATTATCTAGACCTGTGGGGACAAGCTGGGATTTCAGTGTGGGAGAAGACACACAGACATGTGCACGTACACAAATACACTTTCAGTGGTGTATTTTGGTGCACAGGCAGACATACATTCAATCTCCTATCTCCTGAACAGTGAGGGGAGAGAAATGGAGAGGCCTGTCTGCTCTCCATCCCTCTAAATGTTTAATGAACCATCTCTCTCTGTCTCCCTCCCTCCCTGCTACTGTCTCTCTAGCCTCTCTCACCGTGCTGCTCAGCACTCACCCATCATCTACTTTTTCTCACTTCATCCTTGTTTGTCTGTCTCTCTCTTCCTGCAGGCTAACAGACACCACAGCGTCATACTGGTTCAGGATGAGGTTTGAATGCTGACGAGAAAGAAGAAGACGAAGAAGAAGAGGAGGAGCTCATCTGCATCCTTTTTTCCCTTCGTAACTAAACCTCCTCTGGTTTGGCTCCAGCTTCACCAAATATATCGTTTGTTGTCACGTAGCTTTTCACTTGGTACTTGAGATTTAGCAATTTGTAGAGTCCAGCAGTGCTGTCCTCTGATGGGACAGTTTGGGGTTGACAGTATCTTGCAGCCTGAGTGGATACTAGCATGTGTGTTTCCATGTTAACCACATGAGGAAAGTGTGTGGCGGCGCTGATCCAGGTTCTAAGTGCTCGTAATGTAACTGGCAAATTTATCTGGCACGAAGCAAAGACGTGGAAATGCTGCAGTGTTATTTGTGAACACCACAGTCACAGCTGTTCCTGTTTGGATGACAAGCAGGATAAATGCTGTTCTGTTTATTAGACCTAATCTACTGCACTTTTCTTTATCTCTTAATTCTGAAGGAGCTGTCTTTATCTTTTTACCTGTCCTCACTTAGCTAGTTTTACTAATTAGCTCTGGAAAAGCTGTTGTTATCTACTAATCTCCTCTCAGTTAACCGTTTACAACTGTAAATCTCTATCTGCTGAGGCCAAAAGTTGAAAATCTCTCACACTTTACTGACCATATTCCCCTGTACCAGGGATTTTGTTACGAAATTACAACAGTTTTGTCACAAAACATGAGACAAGAGATGGAGACTCCAGATTTATCTCCCAAAAAACAATTGGCTTGAGAATTTTAATGCAAACTTGTGACCTGTCCTTAACTTGTCTTCAAAAACGTGTAGCTTGACTTGGATTTGCTTTGACTAGACTTAGACTAGAATTATTTTGGACCTGAGCTTGGTTTTGGTGCTATTGTGTAAAGGTATCTTCATTAGGCTAAGAGAAGACGTACTGCAGTTACATTTACGTTCCTTCAAAAATACATTTGTGTAGTTTAAGTGGACAGAAACCTCATTTTTAGGAGACAGTGCTAAGAAACCCTCTATCTCCATTCCTATGACTTTACTCCTGATTTGCTTTGACAATGCTGCATACTTGACTTAAATTGGTCCTGACTCTGTTAGGACTTGCACTAGACGGCTTAATTCTTAGAAAACTAGCACAAGTGACTGCGTGACAAAAAAGGGAGTCATTGTATGAAGTAACAAACACATTTTGCAGGTCAAACAACAACTGGTGCTTTCGTTCTGAATGAAACACTATTGGGAGCAAAACCACAGTTATTTTCTCAGATTTCTCTAATTTTATTTTGCTTGGCTCCTCTGAAGAACATCTAAAATGCATAAAATCTCTCACTCTGCTGTGAAAATATACACATAATACACTAGACAAACGACACTGCACAGTTGTGCTTGGAAGTGTGTATTTCCACACGTGTGTGCGTGCAAACGCATAAGAGTGTGGGTGTGAGGAAGCAAGCGTACTTCTACTCCCAGCCCCAGGACTTCAAATTATCCTGAGGCTCCTCCAAAACACACTTCAGAATTTTTGTCTGCTTTCCAAACTCATTACTTTAGTAGGGCAAATCAAACAGGGCGCATTAAACGGAACTCAAACGTGAAGAGAGTGGAGTGCAGGGGGATGAAGAGTGTGTGTGTGTGTGTGTGTGTGTGCCAGAGAGAAAGCAAGTGTGCCTGTGTGTTAATTAGCAGGATCCTGCTCTAATTAATGGCCTATGAATAGCCATGCTGGGTGAAGAGTCAAGGTTAGACACCTGTGCGGCCATATTGATGCAGCGGTGAACTTCTTCTCTGGGCCTATCGAATTATACGCGTTTAATGTAAATACAATATTGGCAGCCAAATCTACTGCTGAGCCAAGAGAGCGAGCACCGAGTGTGTGAGCGTGTGTTAAAGAGAAGCGTGTGTATCCAACATGGATGATGTCAGAGCAATTAGAGAACACATGAATCATCACTGGGGAGGTAATGACCTCGCAGCACCAGAGGAGAGTCAATTACTCCATCATACAAGAACCTGGCAGTATTACACATTATTTATGACTCATTTCAGAAGCGATATTATGACTTTGCTGTGCTCTGTTGTAACATTAATTTGTTATAATCCTCAAATTACTTTTTTTTGTTGCAACCTTTTAAATTTGCAAATTAAATTCTTGCTTAAGCCAGTAGCACATCTGAAGACTTTTTAAGGCCTTAAACTGACTGAGAAAAACACTCAAATTTAATTACTGAGTTCTGTGGTTTACAGTCATTTACAGTCCAGATGATCTTAACCAGATCAAACAACACAAATATTTTGTTGAGATTCTGGTGGTAAAACATGCTTTAAAAGTCTTGATGGTTTCAATTGCTATGAAGCTTCAGCCAGAATTATATATGTTCCAGAGATAAACTAACCTAATATATGTCTGTTTTTTCTCTACGCTGTCCATAATCAGCCATTATAACTAAGATGAGTTTTTATCAAAAGTTCAGATTCACCTCCTGTGAATTAACGGTTCATCAGACATTTATGTGAAATTCTTTCTTTCCTACAAAACAGTACTTCCTCTGAAAGAAAGCTATCACCCTGGGTCACAGTGGAGAGGAAATCTTATTTTTAAGGAAAGAAACCTCCAGCAGAACCAGACTCAGGTGGATGGCCATCTGCCTTGACTGGTCGGGTCCAGGCAGAGGGACATTACAGCTTGATACCATTTGTTGCATCACCTTAGGGTCTCAACTGGAATCAGCTCCGACTGCCGTGGTTCCAATAAGACTAGCTGCGTTCCCCTGTGAAGAAACACGCTACACACTTTTCAGCAGATTATCCCTTTATGAAGAAAAAGGTGTCTTTAAAACAGCATTATACCTTAAGGTGCATTTAGAGTGATGAGGACTTTAAGTTCAAGCCAGGGAAAAAAAAAACAAGTGTAAGTAGAAAGGGCGGTAACAATATGCTCCAATACCGTGTGTCCATATTTTCCACTTCCAGTGTAAGAATTTCAGCATCAACACATGCACATCCTTCTCCTCTTTCAGTGTGTCTGTGTGTGTTTGAAAAAAGAGAGCATTCCCTTGCCAACAGATCAATACCCCGGATCCATTCTGGTTTGTTAAGAGTAATAGGCATGGAACTGAAGAGAGGGGAGGGAGGCTAACGGGCGCTGATTTAACCAGGCTACACCGGACCCATTTACTTCTCAGCTACAGCTAACAGGTTTTCTCCTGCCTCCAAAACACTTTGTACAGCCATCACAGCGCTCTATACGGCAGAAGAAAAATTACCCCCATTATGTAATCTCTATAATGATTCCTATTGAGAAAGCAGAGGCTACAACGGCAGTACAGTAAATTACACTAAACACCATTACTCTTGACAGCTCCTTTTGCGTGTGTGCTTGCATGTCCGTGTTTGAGACGAGAGTTTGAGAGGTGTGTGTGTGTGTGCGCGGATGTGTTAGGTGACTGAATGATTGAGTGTGTGTGCACGAGTGTGTGAGCGGCACTCTCACAGTGAAATTAAACTGGGGCTCAGGTGAGAAACAGAGCAATGCTTCAGCGCAGAGAGAAGAAGGAGAAGAAGAAGTGACGGTGAGGAGTTAAACACCCCGAGGACTTTGCAGATGATGTAGAATAAGTCTGTCTGGGTTAAAGGAAAAAAGAGAAAGAAAGGAAAAGGAAAAAGGGAAGATAGAAAAAGAGGAAGGGAACAGAGGGAGCTGACAGGGAGACTGAGAGATGGGGAGATTGATGGCATGTAATGATGAAACGGATGGAGGACGAGACAAGAGAGACATGCACGTCAGAGGCCATTACTCATCTGCAGCGCACACACACACACACACACACAC
>JAUBNQ010000015.1:13039412-13049475 GCA_032353495.1 Ctenopoma kingsleyae
CACACACAAACATAGCAAACGCCACCCAAGGGTACCGGAGGAACTGTCTACCACCCAGCTCTTTCTATTTCTCTCACCTTCTTTCTTTTTCTCTCTATCACCCTCCTGTTCATTCCACCCTCCGCCTGTGCCTCCATCCGTTTCTCTCCCCCTCTTACACTTCAGTTTTTCTCCGGAGATTCATAACATTCATATCAAATCACATCATTCTTCACAAACCGTGAAACCTGTTTTACCATTTACATTTCAAGTGGGACAGCAACGGACAAGATATTACAGGTTGATAAATTATCAAACACTGTGTGCTGATCTCGGATGAAACATTCTGAATGTTTCTTTGAAAGGTTTTTTGGTACTTAAGTTGAAGATCTGACTGTGTGTTTCATCACTGCCTATAAGACTGCCCACTCAACACTGATGATTCAAATCATTTCAAGAGACTTTGACTCAAACCATGTTCTCAGCATATTAGACTTTTTCCTTTTTGCTGTGTCACTGTACAAAGAAAACCACAGGCTAACGGTCTAGTCTTGTTCCAATTCAAATTCCCAAACTACATACCAAACTGTAACGGAAAAAGAGTGAAGAGGTATTCTTTCCAGCGTTAATTAAAATGTGTCCTACATGTGAACACATTAGACTCCAGCAATAAAACTAAGGATTACATATTGATATTAAAAATGCAAGAGCTACAAATTTTTCATTCATTACAGCTGTAGTGCCTTAAAACCATATGCAAGCATCTTTCATCTCATCTTTGTGCCCCTCTGTGGCGGTGCAAACGCTCAAGTTTGGATCCATATGCCAAAATCTGGAGAAAGTCCAGCAACTTGACCCCTCGACTCACTGCTGCCGTCAATTAAATGATTGAACCATGTGAGACAGAGAAAATTCCCACCTACATCTGGCTTGTATGAACGTCTTTTAGAGTTTTGGCCTATTTCATACAGCAACATTTTCCATAATGAGCACCCGAGGGACTTGTTGCACTGCACTCTCTTCACAAAAGGGTCTGCACAGACTTCTGGGATGCCTCTGATGCTCCCCGGAGGCCTGAGACAGACTAAACGCCCATTTCCATAACAACATACTCACAACCAGCACTATCAGATCTGTCCCACAGGCTTTTCATTTACACAAAGAATGGGACCATGTCTAGTGCAGGAGGTGTGTAAATATTTAAAGTGAAGGACCTCCTATCTGAGACACAACAAGTCAGGTCTCATGAGGATAAAATTCTTATTGTTGTTGATTTCTATTTCCTTAAATATTTCCCTAAAGAGACAGCAGGCTATATACAAATGAATTGAATGAGTTATGAATGGCAGTTTTTCATTAACAGCTGCATCTTTTTTCAGGACTGTTCATTCTTTCATAACCGCCAACATATAGAAATATCACTAAATAAAATAACACTTAACCTTGTGAGCAATAGAAGTCTTACACTATTAGATTTAATGTATCAGACACCAATGTCCACACAAAGTAAAGTTTATAGAAATGTATTTTCCCAACATGATAATAACATATAATTCAGGTACATATCTATAAGTTAACTTCTGTGCAATATACAAATCATAAGTGAACACTGTGCATCTGTGTAGAATCATCCTTTCTGCTGCTGTGGACTTGTACAGGACATTTAAAATGATCTGGTTCTCGACTAAGCTGCATTCACTAAACATCTGCTTAACATCCTGCGCACACACACACCGCTTAATACAATGAGCCGATACGCAGAGTGAAGGAGTGTGTGCCGTCCTCGCTCCCTGTGGAGGCTTCAAATGCATCACGCCTAATCAGAGGGGGAGGCTCAGCTCATAGCACTGGCTAGTGCTGCATGCTAATCCTCTGCAGATGAAGACGCTAAGCTAAGTGCAGGCTGACAACCATGTGGTGGGAATGGAAAAGGACGCTAATGCTAACTGCAGTGTTATCACTTGCTCTGGTCTTCATTTCACACAAACACACAGGCGCACACTCCCCAAAGGTGCATTTGGGTATTTGTTGTGAGAGAATATTTCATGACTCAAGTGTATGTGCATTTGCATGTGTGTAAGAAGACCGGAGAACGACAGCTGCATTAAAAACCTTCAACATCAGTCTGGCCAGCTGAGATTTGATTTGGCTGTGAGCATCTGTGTGTGTGTGTGTGTGTGTGTGTGCCTCCGGGTGTGTGCATGCGTGTTCATGAAGGAATTCAACAATAATACTAACAAGCGCCCTAAGCCAGACAAATGTGGGATGCAACACAATGTCTCAGCATAAAGTGAACACACACACACAGAGTTCAATGAGCTGTTGTGATCACTGTTGTTTACCAGAGGAGGTGAGATGAAGCCATGGCCTTCTCATTAAAACAAAAACCTCTGGAACTTTTCTCATTAGTGTGCGTCTTCATTGTATGTCTACGGGGTGTTTAAGTGCTAACGGCTCACACAGATGGATGATTTGTGAGTGGTTCTGGCCCAGTTTAAACACACTTGTGAATAGGTAAACACAATCATCCATCCATCATTGCGTAAGTGTGTCAGAACATCTGTTTGCCCAGCTAAAGATTTTGAGAGGAAACCACCCGCCTCAGAGGGATCATAGTAGGGACGTACACACTCACAGACACACACTAACTGGCTAAGTTGTGTGAAAGCACCCTAGAGAACCACAAAAGGCTATAATGTCTGCCAGTCAGAAAAGTACTTACATAGAGCTGCCTGCCAATCTCAGCCAACCACAGCCGCCACAATGCCCACCGCTGTGCCCACTCACCGTCAATCACATTTCACCACCACACCCACCGCCTGACAACCTGCAAAACGTCTTGCAGCACCCAGCCAGCACTCCTAATTACAACCACAGCTGCCAGCTACATACCACTAACGTTCTGCCGACCAAAACCACAACTCAACATAATGTAGTCGAGACCACAAAGTCTCAAAATCCAAAGAAATACACACCCAGGACCAGGACACTAGCCTCACGTTAACTTCCTGCTTCCCCTCTGACATGTTACATCCCATTAACGAGGTGTCACCACTAATATTTAAGACGTTAATTTGTGCCGCTCCTGAAGCTGCTTTGATCCAAACAGAGTGTGACAACTTTAATGACTAAACAAAACAGAGGACAAACAAACCTAAAGACCTGCTGCTAAATCATGAAGGGGTGGTCTGCGGGGAGACAGCTTTTGAAGTCGAGAGGAAAAAAACACAAAGGAAGCTTTTTATGTGGCCACGCCATCATTACTCTGGAGCGAGGTGAGGCAGAGGCCTAATTAGGGCCGGAATTGATTGAAGTGGTGTGTTCTTCCACATTCAGACTTATGCAGGGAACAAAAGGAGAGAAACGTGAGCAAGATCCATGTGGGGATGAGCCTCACAGGGGGCTATTTTCAGGGTAAGATTTGACTTTGTTGAGACAAATTTAACTTTGTCTTGTATTGGTATCCTCATATAAAGTGTAACTAGAGGATGTGATTAATCCTAAGTTAAGAGCAAAACCTCAGTGAGTGGGTGAGATCTTGTACTAAGAAACAGGTTTTTCTTTAAGCCCTTGTAGATTGATCAGGTTCCAGGCTATAAAACAAATAAAAGATAGTCCTCGACATTGATTGACACCAGCCAGAATTTCTGGGAGGTGAAGGTTTCCGACAGTTACTTTCAGTTGACAACTCTATGTCACCGCTTCAAGATTACAATTAGCATTAAGTTAGCGGTTACAGAAATCAATGAACTTGTCAGAGGAAATTCTGACAAGATTATAATTTAGGATTAAGTTGGAGTACTTAAAACAGATATTCATGGATACACACACCTAGGAAATAAAAGTAATTCTGTTCTTTTTAAAATGCAGAACGTCTGTGGCATATCCCCTCTCTTTCGTAGGAAGACAGCAAAAGCAGTGCCTCATCCTCTCTTTCTCCCTCCCACCAGCTCTCTCTCCCTCCATTTCATCTTATAAACCAGGTTATTTTTGAGAACCGGGGCTCCTGTCAGCTCGCACCAGCTCTTGCCTCTAAATGACAGAGGTAACCCTCTTATATGAACAGCCACTGCTAAAAGCATGTCATTTTCTCCTGCTAATGTCAAGTGGGAACAGATCAGCACAGGCAGGGGGTGTTAATAACACTGCGTTTTCTCCTCTCATGGTTCCCTTGGGTGCTCCTGCTTATGTGAACTCAAACTTCCTGCATGACCTTCGCCTTTGTGAATGCCGAGTAATCACCTGAGGTGACATGTTCTCCACCTTTGTCTACATCTCACGATTGGTGAAAAGCCCTCTCTCGCGATGAGGGTGTGAGATGAAGGAGGAGGGATTGACATCTGTTCTTTGCAATATTTCCTCCGACCTTGCTCTTAAATTATCTAGCCTGTCTTTATTTTTTCGACTTTTAGCCACAGCCATTAAATAGCTTCCTTATATAAATGATTGAATCTGTGTGATTATCCTGAGATATTAGAGCCATACATAGCTACTTTTTCTCAAAGCCAAGCTGCCCTCATTGAATGACTTTCCCCACTGGGATACATTAGCAGGCTGCTGAATACCTTGGACAGAAATACTGTAGTGGCAGGATGATTGGTCTATTCAGAAGGTTTCACAGCAATCATAACTAATCTCCAAACTTACTGACTCTATGGACTTAGAAATAAGACGTTTTCAGACATGCACATGCATGGAACCCTGAACTCCTCTAGACATTACCTGCAGGAGCTGAACGTGAGAATGCACATGTCCGAGTCAGTCAGCTGGCATTACCCTACCAGCTCCCTAGTAGGAAGTCCAGTTAATGTCCAGTTGAGCCCATGTGCAAACACATCAGGCGTTCTCTTTCAGTGGATCCGCTCAGCACAACACCAGAAAGTGTGAGAAATATTTATCATGCTTTCTGCCTTTCTCCTTCAGAGGTAAGACACTTAACACATCGTTTCTAATCATGCGACTGGCTCCAGTTTGATGTGGTTTAAAGAAAACACTGTGGTTTCCACTGTGATTTGTGTCATGTGGTGCCTCCTGCACCCTCTAACCAAGGACCCCTCTTCAAGACCAAACAGACTATTCCCCCAAGTGAAAACGTGTGAAAATGGCAAAAATACAATCATAAAACGAGTTAGCCCTGTCAGTAGCTGAACACACGACAGCAGCAGCTAAAACAACAACAAAAAGAAAAGAAATGGCCTTATTAAGCTTTTTTACTGTTCATAAAGTATTATTTATTACCTTAAGTAAAGTTTAAAGTTCAGGTCAGATCGGTTTACTGCAAGTTGTCCCATACAGGAATAAAAATTTATATATTTCAAGTATTATTATTTGGTGGCTTTCGGGCAGCATTTAGTTGAGTATATGAAAAAATAGTCAATCACCAATATGACTATGCTAATCCCAGCTTCCCACCATTCACTGCTGGGCTGCCTCTAAAAGAGGCTGGGGCTGTTTCATCCATAACCAACAGAGCCATCAGCAGGAGAAACAGCATCTATCAGTATTCCACTCATGCCCCCCTCCTCTCCACTGCAGAGGCTAGAGGTCCACACACTCTGTGGCTCCGCTCATTACCTTACCGCCTGGATGCCAGACCTCCATTCACCTCGCTCACACACACACAGATACACCCGTGCACGCCAGGACTCGCACCCTGCAAGCCCGTGGCCCCCGTGATTAATCATCTCTTTTTAACCCATCCCTTTCCATGTAGCCTCGCTCTCACCTCCAAGCAGGATGCAACACACTGACTGAATGAAACATGATACTGATGTTGATTGGTATGCCTTCCTGGTTGTGTACTGTAGCAGCGCAGCTCATATTATTTGACCTCACCTTGCAGGTTCACAGTTGAGTTAGTAAGATGAGAGCTCTGGATTTGGATCTGGATTTGTTGCTGTATTGCTCTGTAGAAATGTGTTACAGTCAACTTACAGAACATTGTGGGGTTTCCTCAGTCAGAAAATAAAGAATTCAGATAATCAAACCTGTGTCAGAGGTTGACAGTAGTAAAAAAAGGGACACCGTTAGCCTTAAACTAAATAATTTCTAACATTTGAGCAACTCAGAAAAGAGCCATCGTGCTCTTCCACAGCAGAAGAATACTTCACAGTGGCACCTAACCATGATTTACACAGAACATTTCCTCTTTCCTCACTATTTCATCCAATTTGAGGCAGGCATTCATTGTTTTTCAAAACTAACATTTGTCACAAGCAGAAAAACAGAGTAATGTATGGTTAAAAAAAAAAACTGTAATTCTTCTCTTTTTCTTACAGCTGGTAGATGATTGATGTGACCTTTAACAACCTGCATGTAAACACAGCTGGAGGTCAAAAAATGTAATAGAAAAAATTCACTTCATGTAGTTCCTGAATGCCCCTTAACACATTATTTACACTGTGGTATTCCAGGCATTTTGGACAGTAAATTTAATATCTACAGTCAACTGCCTCCTTGAGCTGTAAATCCAAGCGCCGAGGATTTGAATGAATGTGATATGTGATGTGAAACTTTTTAGAGGCCATTCCACTGACATTAAATTAGCAACTCAATACCTGAGCTCAAAGAACCTTTGCTTCAGGTATCCCATCTAAATGAGTTTTATTTGAATGTATGACATCCAGTTGTGAATGAGAAAATGTCCTCATATCCCGGTAAAAAATCACCCCCGCTGTTGTTACTGTGTCCTGGGACTTGTTCACTGACACTGTCTACGGAACAGTTCCAGGACGTGTCTCTAGATAAAATCATCTCTACTCTCTCTCTGATGGTTTGTTTATGGAAAAACATCTTCAGCCGTTAAACCTAAACTGGACAACAAGCATTCTGTACATCAATTCTTTCCATTTTAATTTGGTTAAATGATTAATTAAAAATAATCAATAGGATATTCAGCAGTGTGTTATTACACTGGATTGGTATTGGTGCTGCTACTGATCTCATTAAGTAGATCGGATATCAGCCAGACATGACTGATCCCAATTAAATCATTGTTAAAGAGGTAACAACACTGTTTGCAGCCACATATACTGTAGGAGTGGCTACCTATGAGTTTAATAACTAACTTGGCAGCTGCTAAAAACTTTTTTCTGACCTACAGTGATTTAACACTGCATGTAAAAATGCATCTAGACTCCAGAGTGTTTCATAGCCCTGTAACGTCACTGCTGGGTATGGTTAGTGGAGCAGAGCACATATTTGACCACATCCAACCAGTGCCATTAGTGCCATTCTAATATACATGTGCCATTCTTTTTCCTTATAATTTAGCTTGTGTATATCAGAATGGCACTTTGTCTAAAATCAGTATCTGGAGAGAAACAGGATCAGTGTGCTCATATTAATCAATAATGAACTAATCAATAGTTTATTACTAGCATTTCTTTTGGAGCTTACATCTGTATTTCAGGGCACAAAAAGCTGGGTCAGGATAACAAATGAAAAGCTACTAAGCTTGGTCCTTTCTCCGTGCCTGTCTGGACTTCACATTCCCTGCTTTACATCCACTCATCCCCGTCTTTACTCTTTAGTTCCCTGTCCTCTCCTTTTAAACTCAGCTTCACTCTCCTCTCCATCTTACTGAGACCATTAGGCTTAGCGAGGCCAGCTAGGCTGGGTTAAACACACATAACCTCATCCTGCCCCGATGAGGGGATGAGGCATCCGAGTAACGCACACAAACACACTCGCTCACTTAGACAGACACACAGAGGGCCTTACTGCAGCTTAAAGAGCAGTGATTGCCGTAAAAGCCCTACAGAGGAGAGAAAAACACAACATAGAGGGAATGGATGGATTGAGAGGAGAAAGAGTTGATGGATGGGTCTGCTTTCCAGGTCACTTAGGAGGGAGCTCCTCCCCCCTGTGTCAGCCTCTCTCCCCAGGGTCACTATTACTGGCCACACAGACAAAGGCGCACTTAAACACACACGCAGCGTATCCCCGGGTACAACAAAGGCAGGTCGCACCACAATGGGCAACATCGATTTTACAATATAAACTAATGAAGCAGGCCAAACTCAATACACAGAACACAAATACACACAAAGGGAAGCATCTGAACACACCTTGTAAACACACAGACAACACTGCCCCTTTGTTTCTTTTCAATACACAAACTGTTAACTGCTCACGTGAGGGTGAGTACTTCATGCACATTACTGAAACATAAACCAATCATACTCATGTTACAGCCATTCCCTGACTCACAAGCAAACATGGCTGCACACACAAACATGAAATACATACACACACACACACACACACACACACAACTTCGAGCCCTTGTCTGAAACAGAGTGTGTGTGTGTTCCCTTGAGGCAGTGTCTCTCCTTTCTCCTCCTCTTCTCTCTATTTCCTTGGTGACAGCTGTCATCCTGTCAGGCCTATGGCAGCCATGGCAGATCTGGCAGCCCATTCTGAGACACAGGCACGCACATACACACATGTGCACGCACACCAAGTTTCAAACTTAGCCTCTGCAGATCCAGCCATGTATCTCCCGAACCACTAGCCAGCACTAAACAACCAGACCATCAGGGGCGGGTCTAGAACATTTTAAATGGGGTGGCCAGACTGGGCAGACATAAAAAAGAAGGTGGGCACATTTGGAAAATAGGCAAAAAAAGGTGTTACCATAAAAAATATTTAGAACATAATAAAGTCAAAGATAAAGAGCCATGCTTTACGTATATACAGTGGTTCTTATGTTTAAAGTTCTAAAGTTATTTATAATCTAAGCCCCAAATACCTACCCCCTTCTAACTCTGGCAGGCACCAGCCGAGGCTGCAGACCATCCATGTGAATGGAGAAACACTGAACTGTAACTCTTGAACATGAACTAGCCAAAGTTGCTCTTCTGTTGCTTCCCGTAAAGAAACAGGAACAAAAGTGAAAATATGTGAGATTCACAAGGCAAATCTATTTCAGTTTCATGTGTCCAGTCCAGAGATACAGAGACACTAGATGTGATTAGGTTAGCTTAGCGCCAGATGTTTGAATTAAAATGTTTAGAAATCTGTTTTGTCATCACCATATCAGGATTATACTGTCACACTGTGTTCATGCTACAACCCGACAAGAATAACCTTTCACCTCAGACACTGTTTACTTAATTTCTCAGATGTCTTTGGCAAGGCTATAAAACTAAAATATTGGCTACTGGCAGCTTCAGTCCAAAATTATCTGAGTTGGCCTTTAACAGCGCATATTGGTGCAATCTTAGTCTGTAATTCTACACCAGGCTGACACAAACCTGCTGCTCACACACATTCCAGTCATGTACACATCTACAGCAGCATGCCAGACACATCACTCGGACTACTCACAGTATGCTGACCCAGTGCTGTATTACTGCATTTAAAATCTGACTTTACAGCTGAGTTTACTCTGTTTCAGATCCATATCATTCTGCAAAAACTGACCAGTAACACATCTTTAATGTGTGTAATGTCAATACAATAACTGATCAATTGATAGTTTATACTGATAGGTGGTACATTTGATAACTGATTGTAAATGATTGAGCAAAAATGAAAAACAAAAGAAGTGCAGACATCACATCTGCATTTTGTAAGCATTATGTTTTTGACACTTCCTATTTAAAATCATTAATCAGTAAATCAGTCATATATTAACTCAATTGAAAATGATGGTTAGCTATAGTGCAATTATTAGTTTTCCTCTTCAGTCCACACACTAATATTCTTTAACAGCACTTACTTACATGTAATAACTGTTAATTTATTTAACTTGTCACCAAGAATAGACACACCTTCAGCAGCGCTGTTTCCTCTACTTAACTAAGAATCTGCACCCGTAAGGTACAGTGTATGACTTAAAACAGAAACACACACACGTCATAAACAAACATGCCCATACAAGCAAAACACACACATACACGCAGCCAGAGAATGTTTGGTAAATGGCACCCGGCTGGAAAATGTAATTGCTTGAACTTTAGAGAAGCGACTGCAGCTTCTGAAATACCCACGAGAGCCATCAGAACAGTGTTTTACAGCACACACACAAACACACATACAGTACAGTGTATATATACACACACACACACACACACACACA
>JAUBNQ010000015.1:13073097-13084152 GCA_032353495.1 Ctenopoma kingsleyae
TGATTGTGTGAAGGTGATGATAGCAGGGTGTGAATCGGGGGTGATAAGCCTGTGCCCATTGTCACCTGTATGATTGCGAATATCGATCTGTGACAGGGCATGTGGTGCAAGTGTGTGCGCGCGGGACTATTTGCCGGTGCCCCCCTGCACGCCCCCACTTCCTCTACGTGTGTGTCCATGCATTGTATTAGAGTCGTGTCCAAAGCGGGCCTCCCTGACACTCTTTGATTGAAAAGGTGCTCGGCAGATTAAATCGTTGTAGCGGAGACGAGGTGCGCTCCCTTCACCAAGGCTGCGATGGCTGGTTTAGCAGAATCAAGAAGGCTGGGAGGAGGGTAAGGGGAGGAGGGTAGAGAGAGGCCATTTTATCACCCGTTGCCCTGATCCTAAAAGGGAGGGAGAGGCAGTGAGTGATACTAAATCAAGGGTAATATCTTTAATAGAAGACTAATAAGACTAATAACCTCCACACCATTAGATAGGCACATTGTATGGAGTGAGTAGGATGGGATGCTTAGTTTAACATCCCAGAGGATGGAAAAGATAGGCAGGAGAAGCGTGGAGCAAAAGAAGACTTACACCAACTCACAGCACAGTCTGTAAGTAGCCAGAGAGTAACATATGTTATTGAACACTGGGTTTGAAGTGAAACAATGACTACAAAGTTCCAACTTTCAAATAGTGCTCCAAGTAGTGCCCTTTCATAAAGTTAGGGGAGTCGTGAGAGGCAGATTAAAAATGAACCGGCAAAATCGATGCTGCAGTGGCTGAGATATCCTGACTTTTGGTCCCTGGTATGAATCTATCTGTAAAAACTTGGAACTGTAAGATCCAGTGTTTTGCTAGTGTACATTCTGAACTCAAAATGACCTGTATAAAGTCATCACATTCAATATTTTGTGTTACTTCCTTTTAGAACAGTGACTGAGGGACAACAGCAGAAACTGGACTGCTGCCATCTTCGCCTCTTTGCTTCAGTACATGAAACAGTTGGATTCTAGTCTAGTATCTGACTAAAAAAACTCCTCCTAAAACTGGGGAACTAAAAAAGGGGTTACAAATCCTAGCAATACAAGTATGGATGTGATTAGGAAACTCAGAGGTTTAACTTCATAGTTATTGGTCCATCATCAACATTTCATATCCAACATGCTGGACCCCAAAAAATGGAAAACCCTTTAAGCTCTACTGCACTGCTGCACTCTACTATCTATACTTTGGTTATGCTGGACTCTCTTGCACTGAAGGCATTTGTCCTCAGATGTACACCACTACCCCAACCCACCTAGCTTCACTCTACCATCCTGAGCGCTAAACCTCCGGAAAATTTCCCCCGTGTTTATCGCTCGGAGCAACCGACTGATGCAAAAACATTTCAAAGTCATATTTTTCATCGGGAAATTGCAAGTGAAGTGTATGCCTCAAAACCAGTTTCATTTGTCACCCAATGAAGCATTCATAGATTCAGTCAGTAAATTATGGTGCAATAAATTACTACCTGCAAACATCAATGAAATATGTTGACTCGTAGCAAAACAAGTCAACCTCAGCATGACTGTTTTTCATGATCAGGTGCGCAGCAGACGCTAGTCTCAATCTTTTATGCAGGAGGGAAGTTCAGACAAATTGCGACTGCTGGGGTACTGCCATAAAATTTATCAGTAATGGGAACTTTGAAATAAAAATGTGTAATTTTCAGGAAGATGGAATACAGTAGGGATGGAGAGGAAAAGGTTGACAGAGAACAGTTGGGTATCTCCATTGTTTGTCTGTCTCATTTTCAGAGCCTCTTTCCCTCCCCTCCCTCCCCGCTACTGTCACAGCTCTTCATCACCCCCATTTTCTGCTCCTGCGTCTGCTGTCTTTACCTCTTTTTCTTCAGTTTTTTGCAACGGTTTCAGGCATATAGAACAAAAAAACACACTATTCTCAATCGCTGTCTGCTTATTCATCAGCCCTCTGTGCGTGCTTAAATAAAATAAAATAAAATAAATAACAAAAACACAAATTCAAGCTCTGTTCGTAAGCATGGAAAATGTCAAATCCTGCTGCGGTCCACTGGATGCATCTGGTCTTGTGATCTTAACGTCTACTGTATCCTCCCTCTTAACTAGACAATGTCACAAAATAAACGTCCCACAGAATTTTTTCCACCTTTGGAGGTGTATGCACATCACACTCCCATAATAAGCAAAAACTAATGTTAATAACCCAACAAATCTATTATGAATTAACCATTTTCATTTTTGTCAGGTAACAGTGTGCTTGCTACTGTGTAGTTTTTTCTGGGACTTTAAAACTTTAACGCATCCAAAATTTATTAGTAAAAGCACAAGAATCAGCTCTGACTCTGAGATTCTACAACTCTTGACGCCAAGGAAAAAAAAAAGACTACAAATTATACATATTCATGCATATGTGGGTGGAATAACAGAAAAATGTAAATTAGCTGAAGGGCACACACAACAACTGTGCGATAAATGCTGTATATAAATAAAAATAACTAAAATGTATCCATGATGTCAAAGGTGAATGATGCTGAACTCCCAGATATTTAATTTAAAAGCAGGGACTATAAAGCTGTTAACAGCTCCACATGTCAGTTGAATTCTGCCTCCTAATAGTTCAGCTTTAACTGCATGTTCCAAGAACCAATCCTGCTAACACAGCAGGAGGAGGTTTGAATAGAGAGGAAGACAGAGAGACAGTGAGCAAAAAAGAGAAGTACAAGCGTTGGGTGTTATGCTTGACTGGGCAAACAGTGGCAGGGAAGCAGAGAGAAATCTCCTGCTACTGAACAACAACACTGTGACAGTGTGTCCAGCGTGCTGAATGTGTTTCCGCAGAACCTGTTAGGAGCAAAGGAACAATCATTCCATATGTTAAATCCTCTCAAATGAAAGAATAAGCCAGTAGCTGCACTTTGCTGATCCCATCCAAAAACACAGAAAAAAAATGTGCTTGCTTAAATAAAAGCAACCATGCAACAATGCCAAACTGCCACTAGAATTACAGCAGAGAGATGCATGGGAGCAGCATCTAGGTCAAAAAAAAAAGGGGTGTTCACGTGTGTGTGGGCACAGATGTGTGCATGTGTGTACCTCAGCAGCAGCTCGTCGCTCCTCATGGACACTGCGCTGACAGCTGCAGGAGGGGGGCAGCAAACGGCACCGACACACACTCTCCCCACAATGCCCAGCTCGGACGAGTGCTCCAACATTACAAACAAATGGACCTAACCAGGCTACAAACTGTACTCTCTTTCACTTCCTTCTTCTTCTTCCTTTGTCCTCTTCTTCTCGCTTCCTTTATTTCGTTGTTGGTTGTTTTCAGCAGCTGCTTCTCTTCGCTTCCGTGTCTGTTGCCTTGTTCCTCTCAGCCTCTGCCGTTGTTCCCTTTTCTCTCACAGAGAAACAAGCCCTCCTCCTCCATCTCCCCTTCCCCACACCCCCTTCACTCTCTCTCTCTCTCTCTCTCCTGTAGAGCAGCAGAGCAGCGGAGACCCCGCTGGCTTGCCTAGCTGAAGTAATCCCCTGTGACAGCTCAGCTCATGTTGTTATGTTGTGGGCCTATTTGGGTCTAATACTGCAGCTCTGGAACAGCCTAGCCCAGTCTAGCTCTGGGCTTCCTGCATGACTGCTGAGCCTGGCCCATTCCAGCGCAGAACCAATCCAACATTGCCCACTATTCACATCATCTGTTGTTGTGTATGTTTTTGAGACAGGCCTGGACTTCAGGTGTACAGTGAGTGTCAAGAGTGGAACATAAACCGACCTCAACTCTGATGTGACCTCTTTTCATAGTTTCATGGGTTAAATAAATTGTGTCGATCGTAGTATAGGTGTATTAAACCAATGGAAGGAAACCAAGTTCAAGATAAAATCAAGTGTCATTTTTTAGTTTAGTTTGATCGAGTGTAAATAACCATGAAAATTTGTTTTCTTTTAATAATATATCACAAAATACGGAACATCTAAAATGCCAGGATTATTCCAAGACATAATATTTATTCATCTTCCCAGCCATTTAGTGCCGAGCAAAATACTGTATTATATACAGTATGTGCTTTTTGATAAGCACCACCTACAGGTGATTGTGTGAGTGATACTTTTCACAGCTATCACAGATGCCCGGCCATGATGCTGTAACTTTAGCAAGACCTCCCCTCCTCAGATGTCAGATTCTATCTGAACCTAAGCCTCCTGCAGGTACATACAGCATGTTTTGGCTGGGACTGACTAGTCTCCAGACAGACGCCTTAGTCCAGCGGATCATGCCCGGGAAGAAGCAGTCCAGACAGGAATGTCTCAGTGAGTAGCCTTCCCGAAGGAGGTGCTGCCAGATCTGGCTCCATATACCTGGCACATCACAGCATCTCCTCCCCATAGGAGGCAGAGGCTGAAGACACAGGAAGGGAGCTGCTGATTAAAAATTCATCTCTCTGTTTATTATGATTTATGCATGTTTCACAGAGCCAGGAACAAAAAAGAGAGAAGAGGAGAACAGCTTCATTAGTGCATATTGTGTGTATGTGTGTGGGTACTATGCCTATGCCTGTTTGTGTTCTGTGTGTGTGTGTGTGTGTGTGTGTGTGTGTGTGTGTGGCTAGCTGGCAGGTGGGGGATAGTTAAAATTATGGATTGTACGTGAGCTTCATTAGAATGTTTGGCATACGGGGCAAAATCGTCTGTCTTCACAAAACACCTGCATTTCACTGAAAAACAACAACAATTGAAATCCTAAATTATCCGGCATGCACGGGCCATCGCTATTAAAATGCAGCAGATACTTTTGCTAAGTTCTAACTTAATTACCCATTTCCGCCTCTGTTGTTTACCATTCAAATCATATCAGCCTCTCACTGCATTTTCTCTCAGCCAAAACCGATGGCAGGCTCGCACGGGTGACAAATATTGACACAGGGCAAGCGTGTCAACGAAAAAAGTTGTGAATAAGAGCATGAAACCACTGAACTAAGCAGAACTCTAATATAAGGATCCCATGCATTTGCTCAAATCAAACAGATGCTGCAGCCACTGATCATACGTTGCTTACTGTTAATTACAGTGAAATGTAAAGAGCATAAGAAAAGCACGAAGCTGGTCAATGGAGCGATGTATTAAAATTACCATATACAATTAAGTTCTACAAATGTTGTAGTGTCTGAGAGCTGTCAGTGATGACTAATAACTTGTCATTTACACTGACAATATATATATTTTTAACATTCAGTGATTAAAGCTACACTAGATGGTGTTTTTGCATAAAAAAAAAACCATTTCACCACCCACAGGAGGTGACAAAAGAGAACTTGAGAAGAAAAACATAATGTCTTTTCTATCTCCATCCACACTTATCAATGCTAAAGGCACACATGCATTTAAAATAGCTTCCCTGCTGTGTTCTATGCTAAGCTCCTACACAGGAGTGTTAGGTAGGGATATTATAAAGGATTGTCTTGTGAGTAATTCCAAGGTGCGACTCTGCAGAAAAGCATCAGTTGTGTCACTGTCACAGGTCTTATACCATCAAATGTACTTTGTTTTGTCTGTATAGCATGTTCAGCGTTTCATAAGACATAATGCTAAGTGACACACCCTGCATGTTTTGTCCTTTGGACTCCTTGCCGCTCTCTTCACCCTGGGTGATCTTTGGAATCACATGTCTGACAGCTTAGTAAACATGAGCATTTTGTATGCAGCTTCCTGGCATGAAGATCTGCGCTAATAGAAAACTGCTGATGTGTTAACTCACCAACAAGGCTGGTGTGTACAATCTGATCAAGGGTGACTTGTTTTGTTTTGAAAGTGAACACGTGCTTCACCCTTTAAAAAATCTATCCTTAGCCTTTAAAGGGTCGCAGGAGGGAGAGAACCTATCTATGATCCCATGCAATCACCTTCTGCCTGCACTTAATTCTGTGTTGAAGGTGCTACTGTTGAAAACAGACGACACATTGTCAAAGTCAGGGAGAGACAGAAGCTTGGAGTTGTAGGAAGGGACAATTGGTCCCATCCTATTTGCAATATACCACATTTACCTATTTAAAATCCTTGTTTTTATATTTTTTCCATTAGAAGTCACCTCGCCTCCCTGCTGAGCCGTAACATCATGCCTTCTGAAGACGAGCATCTTGTTTTTGTCATTCACAGGAGACACAAACACTCTGGTGCTGACATCGCAGTAACTGGAGGCCACGGCCACGGCTCAAACCGAGCAGTCTCTGTCTCTTTTAAATTGTGTTTACAATTTAATGACCTATTTGTGTTTGTTGTTTCCGGCGAGTGTCTGCTTTGCTTTCTCTCTCCTTCTCTCCCCTCATCTCTCTCCCTCTCTCTCTCTCTGTGTCTCTTGCTCCCTAACACGCTCTGACAGCGAAAGGTCAATGCCCATTGGCTACGTGGGGGGCACTGAGTGATGTAAGGGCCGTTGTCATGGTAACGTGCAGGGCTCCATGAGGACGCAGGATGCTTTTTGTGCCAAACGCCAAGGCTGGGACCTGAGCGGGATCAAAACACTCGAGAGTTTGACTCTGCAGGCAGGAACCACACCGGACCGGGGCTGGAACGAAAGCCCGGACCGTTGAGGACAGTTGACTGGCCTGGTGAATATGAGAGGTGGAACTCAGCCAGTCATGCTAGTGAAGCAGATCTGCATGTAAGAGATGTCAGTGAGGCCTAAAGACAGTCAGTTGCGAGAAGCTCTGTTATATCTGTGAGCC
Organism: Ctenopoma kingsleyae; assembly: GCA_032353495.1. Classification (NCBI taxonomy): domain Eukaryota; kingdom Metazoa; phylum Chordata; class Actinopteri; order Anabantiformes; family Anabantidae; genus Ctenopoma; species Ctenopoma kingsleyae. The sequence goes on from JAUBNQ010000015.1 coordinate 13,079,819, forward strand.
TGCATTCTGCTGAGCTTGGCTTCACATTAATAAAAGAGGGATTATGAAAGTCTGTAGGATCCTTTTAGGGCCCTCTCCAGCTGAGGGTTCACCCCTCCACCCCTTTGCCTCCCTTCTGCCATCCTTTGCTCCCTTTTCTTGCTCTCCTCAGCATGCTACTCACGTTCATCCCATTAAAAAAAAAAGAAAGAAAAAAAAACTCTCATCTGCCTTCCCTCCTGTCTGTCTACGTTCCATTTCTCTCCACTCTCCCTCTAAGTACAGGAGAGGGAAAAAAGGCACCAAAACACAGATAAATTATTTAGATTTTTTCCCCAAAGAGAGAAGAAAAAAATGCTTGACTCTGCAGTTTGAAAGAAAAAGAAAAGGAGAGAAGGGAGAGGGATGAGAAATAAAAATTGCATTAGATACAAGATTCTGCAATCAGCCCGTGATATAAAGAATTAATCTTATCTTTCACCGGCACACACGTCCAAGTAGGAGAGTGCCTCCAAAGACTTGGAGATGACAACGGGACGAATTCGCCTTCCCATTACGCCGCCATTCATCCATTGTGGCAGCCGACACCTCGCGATAAGCGAACGTATTGTTGCCATTGACAATGTTATTATGGGACAGTAAACAAGAGATGCAGCAGAGGGTCGGGATGAACCGGGCGGGGCCAGAAGGTCACCAAGGCAATCTGAAATGAAAGGCTGCAAGACCCGGAGGGAGAGATAGGACTCCTCTTCTTCTTCTTCTTTTTCTTCTGCTTCATTGGTCTCTTTTCTGTCTCCCTTGCCAAAGCCAAGGACGGGCATATGCTTAGAACAAAGCCCCAACACTGCCGCGTAATCAACTCCTCTGTACTCCAACAGCAGCAACAATCTTCCCTGGAGGTCAACCATGGGAAGAGGCTTAGGAGGCAGAACAGCTCCAGGATCATGGGCTATTAAGATGAGAAAATAGGCTGACATTCACCCAGTACATTTTCTCTACAAAACATCATACAAACATCAACTAAAACTGCTGTCACATTTTGTGCCACGCAGGTGTTTGAGTAGAGCTGAAATTGTTTGTTTTTTGTTATTTATGGAACAAACACTGTTACTTTAACTTAATTGCAGAGATCATCCAGTCATAAGCAACAGTTACTAATCAGTGATTAGTTCCAAACTCTGCAACTGAGCCATTATAAAGCATGTTTTTTTTGTTGCAAAGCAAAATGCAGAAGTGTCTTTAGTCTTCATAATTAATCTTTGAGACATTTTGAGACACACTTCATAAGGCTGAGATTGTGTATAGGTATGACACACAATCATACTAGATTTATACATTATAATACATCTATTATAGTTTTGGGATTTAGTTTGAAGAAGTCAAAAGTCACGTCTGCATGACAGGGTGTGTGAGTAATTGAACGGTGTTGTTCCTTTTTCACTGTGGTTAATAACAACTGTCTCATTTCCCGACACCTCCAGCACCTTCAATGCAGCCCTCTGTCTGAAGACACATTGCTCCTTGTTGTAATGAGATTGCTTAAAATTTTCAGTGCACTGAACTTTGATATTTGGTACTGCACTCGCCTTTTATATAAGACTCTGGAGTTTTCCTTTGGTGTCTTTCTGTCTATTCTGAAATATTTGTTTTGAATAATTGCTCATCATTTTATCTTTGTTCAAAATGAAAGCACAAAAAAAAAAAACTTCTCATGATGATGTTTGATTTGAAACCCCTAAACACCTCTACAGTAATTAACAGTTCTATTCTTGAAACGTAGAAGAAAAAGAATTAAAACTACTTAGAACTATTCGTAATACAACTTCTGAATAAAACAAACTGGATCATATCCATAATCGGAGCTGACAGATGTATATAAAAGCCTCAACCTGACACACTCACTCACAGCAGGTTGGTGGAGCATTGCGGTGGCAGGAATGGTCCTGTTCCATTTGCAGACATTAGCATAGGGAGATTAATTTGTCCCCTTCCATTAGGTGGGAAAGCAGCCGTCATGGCTGCTCAATTATCCCTTAACAAAAAGAAAAATACGCAAACAAACAAGAGCCATCCAAATAATAAGCACTGTGTAAGTGTATGTATTGCATCATTTGGATGGAAACGCGCACAGGTATTCGCTTATAGAAGCTGGGATGAGTGTATGGGGTCAGGTGTGACTGTTTTCCACAGCAGCTTATGGCTCATTAATGGCAGAATCTGCATTTTCTCCGACTAATATTCAGCTATTCAGCACAGAAGCAGAGTGTAAGAGATGACGTGAGAGAAGAGGGATGGAAAGAGAGAAGGGGGGATGACGGGAAAAAAAGAGATAGAGGTTGTTGTGTTTAGACTTGCCGTCTTCCTGTCGCTTTCTCCTCCTTTGTGAAGATTTCGACCTCATTAGAATTATAATGAACATCAGCGAGGCTTGCTGAAATATTTTTGGCTCCTTGAAAATAAATGAATACACAAGCAAATCAATTCAAATCTTCCCATTATGCCTGTTTTCTGGGTCGTATAAAACATGCATAATGGGCCACACCATAGGCACACAGTAATGTATGTTGCAGGCAGCTATAATAATAAGCTAAAATTAGAGGATCATTTATCATCATTTCCAACGTTGTTACAGTTTGTAAAATGAATTTTCTATTCACAATGACATTGATGGGCTCAAGACAGAATATTGACGAACCAGAAGACACATCACAGCATTATGGTGGTAATGTTAACACTACAGCAGAGTCATGTGCAATCTTGATATGTTGTGGGGATCTGTATGAGTGTGGGTGTGCGCGCGCGCACTTGTGCGTTTAGCTGTTGTGCTTCGCCGATGTGATGATGTCGCTGTGTAGTGAGACTTGCTAATTGGCTCACCTGTCTCTCAGCCATCTGGAGCCTCTCAAAAAAAGGGAGAGAGGAAAAAAAAAAGTCACACTGAGTTCCCCCAACATCACACACACACACACACACACACACACACACACACACACAGACACACACACACACACGAGTGCGTATGAGCCTGAGCAGAAAAAAAAAAGACAAATGTGGAAACAAGCAAATGTAAGCGAAACGGAGAGGCGAGAGCAAATCTAACATTATTTCCCACTCTCACGCTTGTTATTGAAAGGTTCTTACTTCCACAAGTGATTTAATAAACATAAACAACCAGTGTGGTTCTTTATTCCGAATGGTACAAACGCCTCAAAATTAATGTGATAATGATTGATTATAGCAAACAACAAGGTTTCTGCTGTGGAAGAAGTTGCTTGTAAGAGCGAGCGAGCAAACAATCTGCTCTGATTTAGTGACGTATGTACAATAATAGCGAATTATGCATCATAAACAGATATGTTATTGTTTTAGGAATGCACTGGAATGTGAAGAAGACACACCTATTTCAGCTTCCTGCCACCTCAGAGAGCATCAGCTGGAAGAAAAAAAATACTCCACTATCCCAGAAAACCCTGGGGCATGATGCTGTGAGTGCGTGTAGCATTGTGTGTATGCGTGTGCTTGCGTACCAGCAGTGTTTCAGTAGGATGGACAACGTGACAAACTGTGTCTGCATGTGCATGTGCGTATATGTGTGTTGGTTCATAACCATGTTAACCTCGTTATTATTATACAGTAAGTTGTTACAAAACTAATTAAAATTAATATGTATAATATATTCACGCATATACAACATATTGACATACACATATCCATGTATTATGGTAAATCATGATTAATTATTAATTAATTAATTAATACTGCATTGAACATACAGAACACTACAATAACGAATGAATTTAAAAATTATAAGACGTTAGAGACCTGTGTGCGTGTGTGTGTATATTTCTGTGTGTGTGTGTGTAATAGTTTTTTATTCTCTCAGTACCCAATGTGTTCCAGGTCAATAGTCTGAATCACACACTCAGAAGTAAGCCCCTCCCGACCCGCTGTATGTTCACCTGCCATCGAGTGTCTGTGTGTGTGAGTGTGTGAGTCCTTTCCACAAATTGAATCTGTGTCATTCTGTGAGAAAGAAAACGTTCCGGAGAGACAGGACAGAGTGTGATGTAGTGAAAGGAGAAAAGACACCCAAACGTCCATCCAGCTCTCTGCAGACAAACTGCCCTCCTGCCTCCTCCCACCTCTGTCCCTCCCCATCATTAGCAGTTCTTCATAATTCATGTATTTAGATGAAAAATGGATGAACAGTGAGCCTGACACCATTTTTTTTTTTCGTTCTGTGTCACATTGCGGAGATGCAGCTTGCCAAAGGAAATTCCAACAGAAATTTGGTGCACTTTGGTTTGCTGTGCACTTTAGCCCTAAACGTCCTGCAGTTTGGGCACCTTAAGTTG
>JAUBNQ010000015.1:13095343-13117101 GCA_032353495.1 Ctenopoma kingsleyae
AGAAGTTGTTCATAGTTTAAGAGTACACTGTATGTCACGGCTACGTTGATTTGAATATAGTTTTCACAGTGTGACACACACAAACTACCACATTCCCATATACACACACACACACACACACCATCCCTGGCAGGCAGCATGCAGCGAGGCTGCTCAGGGTTGCCATATCATTTTAAACATCCATCAGCTCAGCAGAGATAGCATATTAGCTCCTCATCTGCATACGGTGCCGACAGAATGACAAACGAGAGAGAGACAGAAAGGGAGAGGGAGATAGAGAGAACACACTCTCCTCCTCTCCTTGGTTACATCTTTTACATGACTGCCTTTTACCCCTCTGCCTCCCTCTTTACTCCCTCTCTCTCCTTATCCCTTCTTTCTAACCTCCTAAATTGGATCACCACTGCCGGCAGCACGCATAAAAGTGTGTGTGCGCATTGTTGCAGTGTAATCACATCTTTTAAATGGAAAAAGGGGATGAATCTCAGGAGGAACGATGACCACTGGACCCATATCTGACTCCCCAGTCCTCCCGATGGCCCTCTTTGTATCTCCGTATACTCCATCACATTCACTTTCACTGAGCAATCTAACACTACTGCAAAGTTTTCTAGCCTACACCTCCTACCTATTTTACTCTCCAACTTTCCATCCACAACTCCTCAAACTTTGTGCCTTTTTTCTTTTAGCTAGTATCTGTAATTTTTAAAAGTCTTGTTTTTCTTTGGAAGCCAGGAAAAGGTTAGTTACTGCCACTTTCTTTTCAGATCTTGATTATTTGGACTTGGTTACTTGTTTAACATAAAGGCACAAAGCCTCACAGCGCATTAAGATTTGTCAACAACTTACCAACCATTAACTCCAGGTATGCACTGTTTAAGCCAGTGGTATTTTCTGTATCTGTAAAGCCATTCTAGACAAACTTATCACATCTTTGCAAACGTACTGACTAAGCTTGGCAAAATCCAGTTGATAGGAATTACATCCCATGAAGTAAACATTTTCATGTTGTCTTTAATGACCTTTTCCACTTACTGTGTTCAATGGTACCAGTTAGAAATGACCCATGTGTTTTTACTGCTAGTATGGGCCATAAAAATAACCACAAAGTTGATTCAAAGGCACTATTACAAACCCTCCAAATATGCACGCTGGCCCAAACTGCTGTTTGTGATGAGCTGCTGCACGGGCCCAAACTGCAGGATTTTAAGCACTGGGAGCTAAAGCTACTGCTTTCATTTAAATTGTTTGTTTTAGATGTACGTAGTCAGGACTCCCTGGAAAGAATTACTGATACTGGGAAAAGTATCCTGATAAAAATTAACTAAATTAAAATAGAAATACTTTGCTAATAGTTTTGACTCTTAAACATCCTGACATAACATAGGCCCTTTGGCAATATACAGAAACACGATGATAAAACATGAGATATAAGGATGTCATTTAAAACATATATTTGTAAGTAAGCATATCTTGATTCTAACAGACTTTTTTAAATGGCATTTCCAAGTTTATTTTTATCTGGTCCACTTAAAGATTCCTATCTACATAGAGGTGTTTCCACTTTAAAAGATTATATTATTAATGTTTTACCTCACTTAGGGCAGAGTTCTACGCTGTCATGAACTCTGCATTTCCTCTCTTCCCCTCTGCATCACATTCTCAGTGTCTCTCTCTCTCTCTCTCACCTACCCTTCCTTGCCTTCCCCAAGAGTAAAGAAGAGTGAGGACACGTGTCATTCTTCCCCACTTCTTCTGAGATACAGACACAACAACCAGTTGAGAGCAGAATGGCGAGATCATATAAAAGTAGAACAATATTCAGGAACACGCTGGTACACAACATTGGGACAATGGTTCCCAATGCTGCATCACAACAGAAAGGAAAAGGGAGAGTTAGAGAAAAAGAGAAAGGGATGAATGCAATAGTATCCTCAGATCTGAAGGCAAATCCCCCTTGGTGTTAGTTCTGCTCGAGTGGCTGGCGCTGACACATGAATATTTCATACTGTTGATGTTTAAATCCCATCATTTGTGATGCGGCGTGTGAGCGTGCGCAAAGATTCATTGAAATGAGGAAGAAGACGTGTGCGTATGAGAGCGAAAAAGGGAGTTTGTTGATCTATAATGCATAGTTTCAGTAAGTTCACTTGTGATACGGTCTATTGCATCTGTATTTCAGTATTGTGCAAAAAAAAGTGGACGTGCTTTTGTGTTTGTGCGCCTTTAAGTGCAGATTGCCCTGCGTTAGCTCATCCATACTTAACTCAAGCCATGACACATAAAAACCCAGCAAGTGACATGCATATTCGGGAACCACATGCATAAACAGTATGTCAAGACTCTGACATCCAGAAGAGCATGTAGCTCTTTCTCTTCTCAGGTCAATTTAAACACCACAAAGCCAATTAGTGAACCAGTTTCAGAAAATAGTTCACAATCTAGTCTCTAGAGCACAAAACTAGAACACAAAAGCGCTGATTCCCCCAGGCAGGGACACACAAAGACACTGTTACGCTTCAGTTGAGCAACAGGAGGTGAAGACCACCCACAGACACAAGAAAAAGTAATGGCACTGTTTGCAATTTCCTGGTTTTCTGCATAAATTGGTCATGAAATGTGATCTGACCTACAACAAACTCACAAATATCAACAAACACAATATTTCTAAGCTGATAAAACACAAAGAGTCAGAATGTTCCATGTCTTTACGGTGGAAATGATAACGGCAACAGTGCTTTAATAACTGGTTGAACCACCTTTGGCAGCCTCAAGGAAGCGCTTGAAGCTGTCCAAGTCCAGAAGCAGCAAAGAAGCCCCAAATCATGATGCTGCCTCCACCATACTTCACCATTGAGATGATGCATTCATGTTGGTTATGGCCATTCCCTTTTACACCATATTGTGTTGTATTTTCTCTCCCAAATGTAGCCCAGTTTAAACTTGGATGCCTTCTGACCTAGAAATAATCAAAGAGTGCTTCCTGGAGCATTCACATAAGCATCGAAATTGCTTTTTAGTTTGTTTTCTTTGCATAATGGATGGAACTAACCATTTATTTCAGAACATGTGAGGTCAAATCAGAGCATTTGATAAGTTGGTATCTGCCACTGCTGGTTTCATAATGTTGGCTTAATGCCACAATATACATATATGAAGTCCTCATTGTACTTGAACAAAATGGATTTATGGAGTTCTTTAGATGTGCAACAAAATCAGAAAAAAAAAAAAAAGTTCAATAAGTAGTGGTGTGTTTGATGAGTGTGTTTTTTATTGGTCTTGTTTAAGTTGCATCACTTGTGATGTAACTGGCAATTTGTGAATCACTTAAGATTTTATTTGTAATTTATGGTTTTATAAATGGATTAATTTATATTTCCACTTATCTCTCTCTCACTGGTCTTCAGTCTACATTACAGAGCCACTCAAAGCACACCAGACAGGTTCTCTTCCATTTCATCTCTCAGACTCATTACTCCATCTAGGACTCTGCCTTTTTCGACCTCAGTCTCTGCTACTTGTTCCTTTTCCAGGTAAGCTACAGACGCTTCATTTCGACTTCCAAATGCACAATTTCCCAGCTAATAGAGTGTACTCAGAAATGACTAATCGAATTGGAGTTACCTGGAAAATTAATTTACCATTATGTTCTTCCAAAATTGTAACAGGGAGGGCCGGCAACCTTGTGTAGTACCGCCACAGGGGAAAGTAAACAATTAGAGACTCGATGACTAATGAATTCTGTGATTAACGAGTGTGTCGGAGGTAAATCTCTACAAGACTGACACACACGTGTGAGCACGTATGTACAAACAGTTACACACTCAGAGTGAGGCGCTCCTTATCTAAACACAGCATTCATGGTTGAAGTGAAATATTCCGCGCCTCTTTCAAATTCTTTTTTTTTTTTTCTCCAACCACCAACATTCTTACCCTGCATGGTTAAGTGAAATGGCTGGCATATCCTCTCACAGATTGGGACTGATAGCACGTGTAAGCTCTAGCAGCGCGTGTATACATGTGGAAGCAAAGGGGAAAGTGAGAATCAGGGTTGCTTGGTGAGTGTGTGTGTGGTGGGAGAACTGAGATAAGGCCAGTGTGGTTTGTATTACAGTCTCAGATAAAGAAAAAGAGTGGTGGGGGTAAGATAGCAGAGCGCTGCGGAGGGACGCACCTCAGTGGCAACACATACGCTTTAACCACCACCACCACCACCACTGGACAAACTCGGTGGGCACAAAAAGCTCAAGTTTCTGATTAATTTATCCAAAAACAACAAAACCTGAATGGCTGAGGATAAAGTGTCAGTTCTATACACCCTCAGCTTCTATCGGTAAGGCTCTATTATATACAAAGCCCAATAGACAGCGGCATATCAGGGGAGAGGGTAATGACAAATATAGAGGGAACATTAGGATTAGATGACTCTGAGTGTGTGTTTTCATGTGAATGTGCATCAAATCCCCAAAGCAAAAGCGCCAAGCTTAATTGAAGGACGTGGTGGCATAGTGATAGATAGAAAGAGACAGAAGAGACAAATTGTGCATTGCTCTGTGCATGTGTGTGTGAGAGAGAGTCCCATAGTGGTGTAATGACTCCCCAAGGGAGCAGGACCCGGGGCTGAGGCTCCCCTCTGACACCCCCCTGTCAAACTGAGAGGAGAGATGAAGCAGGAGAAGGAGGAGGAGGAAGACGAACAATGGCGGAGAAAGAAGATGATGGTGGCGACTGTTGTCGGCTCCTCGGGAAAGTAATTGGTTGGCTGAGAGAATGAGTATACACACATTCGCACATGCATGCACCTACTGCTGAATATTGGCTAAACCCACAACCCAAAATCAATGGTGGCACTCTGAGATGGTCATTAGCCACATCCCACCTGGCACAAGCACTCTCCCACCAAACCCTTACACCCACAGGGGATTTCTGGTATACAGAGCAGAGGTCTGAGGATGAAGAGGAAATGCGTGAGGAGGGTGAGGTGGGCTTATTCAGTGTGACACCTCCAGTCAAATTTCAGTAAACAAGCCATCGGACCTCCACACTCGAAACCCTGAGCTGGAGTGACAGCTCCAAATCACACATGACAGCTTGACTGACAGGGCGGTATGGGCAGAGGGAGGGATGGAAATATGAAAAATAATAAGCTGTAATATTATCCAGACAGGAGATGGAGAGGGGGGGAGAAAAAGAGGAAGTGAAAGGAGGAGATGCGAGGAGATGATGGTGGCATGAGTAGCTGCAGAAAATACAACTATATGTTGAAGCTATGACTTTGTGAGTTTTATTTTTTTCTTACTTTGTGTGCAGAAATTATGGGCGAGTGATTGACAGTAAGAGAAGGGGAATCTCTTATTTACGTTTCTGCACTGTCAGCTAGTGATGCAGACAATCATTTTTAGTAGATGCTTTAAAAAAATGGAATGTAAAATTCATCTGTGTTGATTTTTAAAATGAAAAATGGATGAAAAGATTGAAATTTCAACTTAATTCTGTACTTTTACCATTTCTCTTGTTTTTCAGCATTTTTTGTCTAATAATTTGTTTTCCAGCATCTTTTTCTTTATTCTTGGCTACTTCAAAAATTGTGCTTGTCACAATAAGAACCTTTTTCATTTCAAGAATTTATTTACTTTTTTATTCTTTCAGTAGAAAACACAATGTTAGGGGGCGTAATGGATGTAAATTGGGCAAAAATGTGTCCAAGCCGATGTTTCCTTGAAAAATTAAAGCAGTACGACATTCTCAAGACAATCTGCTGATGTTTGAACCGATCAGAATGAAGACAAAAGGTGATATAAGTGACTTTGAACATGACGTGGTTGTTGCTGGCATGTGGGCTGGTCTGCTTATGTATATATCTGATTAGGGTTTACAGAGAATGGTCTAAAAAAGAGAAAATATCCAGTGAGCAGTAGTTCTCTGGGAGCAGAGGTCAGAGCACAATGAGCAGATTGATTCAAGTTGATAAAAAGGCAACAGTACCTTAAATAACCACTTGTTATAACCGAGGTATGCACAACACACAACATGTCAAACCTTGAGACAGATGGGCTACAACACCAGAACACCGCACTGGGCGCCAATCCTGTCAGCTGAGAACAGGAAGCTGAGGCTACAACTCACTCACTGATCATGTCCATCCCTTTACGACCACAGTGTATCCAGCTTCTGACGGCAACTTCCAGCAGGATAACGTCACAAAGCTAACGTCATCTCAAACTGGTTTCTTGAACATGACAATGAGTTCACCGAGCAGTGAAGAGTAGGAGGCAGTTCTGAAGGCAAAAAGGGGGTCCAACCAAGCACTAGCAAGGTGTACCTAATAAAGTGGTCGTTCAGTGTATATAGATATCACTCTGATAATACATACTGATAATACTTTCTTATTGCAAAATCAATCTTGCTTTTTAGTGGGATGATTATCAGACAATTAATAGAGAACTACACTTAGTATATATCTTTTTTCATACATCACATACATGTCTGCTGCTTATGTAAAATATTTACATAAGTTACTGTGCAGCAAAACCTTCCTCTGAAGTACTTTTAAAGTACAACAGAATATATCTTTTACCTTATATCGTATGCAAATGCGCTGATTCTCCTTCTTTTCCAGAAGACTTTTCTGGACAGTGTGGAAAAAAAAACTTACATAAAATGAGACCATCATCATGGCTTTAATATTGATGATAAAACATATCAATCATCATATTATCATCTGTCTTACTGGGGATGGATGATATGACTGTGCCACATCTCATTTAAAAGTCAGTCAAATGCTAAAACACAAAGTAAGTGAAAAAATAAACAGTTTTTGTGGAGTGCAGGTGATGGGAGGGGAGAAAGAGGCCAAAGAAGAGGAGGAAAAAAGTGGAGAAAGAGGGGTTAAAATGTGAGAAGAGTGCAGGGGGAAAAAATTCAATATATTTTTAATCTAGCGGATGTAATCAGATTATGTGTCTGCCAGGAGCGACGTATTTCATAAGGAATAACCAGTTTCAGGGAGGGAAGGGGAAGCGGAGTGGCGAGGATGAGCGGTGGAGATGGGCACTTTGGCTGGCCGATCTACATCGACACTGACAGATTCTAATAAATGCGCTGGGAGGCGCCCGGAGAAACACAATGCCGTGTAATCATTTTATCACGACAAACCGGAATTCCAATGCTGTCCCATGTGAGCCCAGCCGGGGGAAAATTGAATTAACTGTGAATTGCTCATGCTTGGGGAATGGGGAAGAGAAAAAGGGGGAAGAGGGAAAGAGGAGAGATAGAGGGTAAGTAGGAGGGAAAGAGGAGAGGAGGACTTTGGCCTGCTTTACTTTTGGCTTGGTTTCTGGTCTCTCTGGGCTCAGAACGGCTTCGTGATGAGCTCTGGTTTCAGCAGCTGCTAGCTAACGATGCTAACTCAGACATCCAATACCGAGACGCTCGAGACCTGCATGACGTAGCTGTGCAGGAAACATATTACACGCTCGTTAAACGAGTTGTAGACGCCCTCAACTATAAGAGGGTGGGGACTACTTAAAACAATCACTCCCACGCTCATCACATGCACGTTAGCAATTTAGAGCCTGTGACAAATATCTAAAAGTCACAATCACTTCCTGAATGAAAAGAATATGTTTTAGGAGGATTGACACTTTAAATTACTTTTTTGTATTACTACTAATGTAGAGTAACATGTCAGTTTCTACTTGGTAGCTTGTAGTATTCTTTCTCTTAAGAAATGATAACTTTAAGAATCAAGTCATCCTGTGTCTACTGTATCTAATTACTTTAAAACAGCAGCCCATGTTTTCAGACTGTACATGAAAACTGCATGTGTGAACACGGTGCAGTCAGACACACAACAAAGTGATATACAAACAAAGAGAGGATACTCTTTATATTAGCTGCATTTGGACCTAATGTGTCTAATATCTGATTTTCATCTAAAATTCACCGTCTCTGTCTTAGTATTACTGAATGATTGTCTTGGATAAATGCATATCAGGGACAATTCAACTGCAGCCCAAAAGAAGCTGTGGCAGAAATGCAAATTTCCAACTAATTTCTTACACATGAACCCACATTTGGCTTTATAACATTGACTGATATAGTTAATCCATGCTTACCATTACATTTATCTTAGGAGGAGCCAGAAACACGCCATCACTGAAGAAAACATTTGCCAAAATTCTAGGATGAAACCTGCCATCCATAGTCTTTCAAAGCGTCAGTCTTTGAAAGGTGTATTAACTAACACATCAACTCTCAAAGAATTATTTAGCCTTTTTTTTAAGCCTAAGCCTCATTTGAATTCATAAATCCAAACTCCATAGTTCAAAAAAAGTCGTCACTCTGGTGGAATTTGCTCATCTTCTCTTTTTTTTTATCTCTATGGAGGTATTTGGCGCTCTTGAGGATAGAAGTAAAAGATCATACACACAAAAAGAGAACAGAATCTGCCCTGCTGCGGCCTGTGACTTCAGATTAGAGCCTGTCAGGGTTCCAGGGTCGCTAAGGATACAACCCAGATGCTGTAGCTATGCAGCAGCGTGTCGCTGTGGAAACGGGAAGTGTTGACTGCTGTGAGATAAAGGGCTTGATTCTTCCCCCTGCTGAAACCCCCCCGGAAAGGCAAAAACATGGAACAACTGAAGAGGAAAGATGAACATACACGTATTCAGATACATGTGTATGTGTGCATGTGATGTGGTACGTATAAAAGGAGACTCGTCCTCAAATCCCTTACACTCCTACGCAATTGCTCTTTTTCTCCTCCTTCAGCTGTCACTCTGTCACTGCTTAATCATTAATATCACAGCTTTGACCCCAGCCAATGAAGATGAAGCAGGGATTTGCATAATTAGCCCCACTTGGTGGACAAGTCCCACTCCAGCCCCTATGACAGTGTCTCTAGTGGGCTTGCTCAATTTCACATCTAGGCGACTGCGTACAGTTAGATAACGGCAGCAGAGAGGAGGGAAACAAATGACAAGCACACAAAGGAGTGCGTGTTGTAGGTGATAAAGCAGTGGTGCCCCAGGATAAAGAGACACAGTACAGTAGTGGTGTTGAAATCAACATTATTTGACTCAGAATGTTAAGTGAATTAGACTTCTGAGAAATAGTGGGTGAATTTTCTTGCATAGGTAGCAAATTACAGAGCCCATATTATGCAGAATCCACTTTTTGGTCATTTTTGTACACATATGTAGTTGGGTTAGCTTGTTGATTGTAGCTACATTAGCTGCATAGTAATGCTACATGGCTTATGTGGCTAAAGTTTGTTGCTCTCATACTTCGAAGCAGGATAAATTTACACTAATTACAGGATAGTCAATAAATCCTAGAGATATTGTGTAACACATAGCAAACCGGTCGTTTTTGAGAGGGCCTCTAAGGTTTTAGCTGGTACAGGTGGAGCTAATTTGAATTACATTCATCCAAGATGCAGAGAAAACCACAACATCGAGTGAAATTTCTAGGGAGGTTGCAGTGGACACTCAATTCAAGGAAAACTCTTAGAAAGCTCTTGGTTGTAAATGCTGCTTTATCTGACAAATGTAGTTCTTCTTGACATTTATTGCATAACATTTTATTGACAAACATTCTCGGGTAAATTGAGTTTTTAAAAAAGGCTTATGGTTCAGGCATTTAAATTAAATACTCCTAGATGAATATTTAGATGGTAAGCCAGCAATTGTCACTGCAGGGAAACAGATACAAATAAATGGACTGGAAAAACGGACTAAAAAAATTGATGCAGCCTTATGTCAATTGTTGCAGAATTATGCCCTCATCCAAACCAACCATGACATCTGGATTGATTATAGCTGAACAACCAACAAAGCAACAAAAGTCCATGTCCTTAAAGCAAGCAGAGCAGAGAGGATGAAAACATGTAGGATGAAAGAACAGACAGATGTAGCAGGCACTAGATGTGCAGAGGAATACCATTAAAGAAGGCAGCACTGCAAGCGCACGTCCAGACAGAGTGGTCTGAAGCCCAGGGGATGTCAGCCTTTATCACACCCACATGCACACACAGAAACACACACTCAAAGTGAAGCACCTCTCGTCCACTTGACAATCCCCCACACCATTAGCTCTTGTAAAGATTTCTTTATTGGTATATGTCATGCTCTGCGTTTTCCTAGAAAACAGCAGTACCTAGTTATGAAGTAATAGCCTTAATCAGTGGCTGGCCTCATGCCTCAACCTAGGCTTGCAGCTTAATCATCACTGTTTGGTTTTCACCATGGATACAGAAGACATCCCAAAACACTCCCACTTTATGACAACATGCCCCAAAAGGAGGAAAAACGAGGCCCAGAGTTGTTCGAGAAGAATGAAGGGTTATGTAAGTTAAAAACAGACGAGGCATGAGTCTGTTGATACATGAGAATCACATTAGGCTGATCACATCTCGTTTTGTTTCATCCTGAAACAGCTGGTGTGTGATGAGAAAGAAAGACAAGCTTAGAGAGCAGAGCGGGAGACAAGTGAAAAGGAAAGTAGGAAAGGAAAGACTGGTGAGTCAAGGTTATTTACAGTCAAAAACATCTCCCAGTAAAGTCATTTCGTACGAGAGCATCTCCACTAGTCCACTGAAGTCCCAGCCAAAGACACACAACAAACAGAGAGGCTTTTTGGAAAGTTCAGAAAGCGAAGGTAATCTGTGTCCAGGCTTAAAGACAATTTGCATGCACAAAAGTCCAGCTGTGATATCTGTCTCTTTGTGTCTGTTAGAGATTGAAACAGCAGGAAGCCTGACGCATACAGGCCCATACAGCTTTGACAGTATGAACGTATCAAGCTAATACTTCCAGGCTAAGAACCAACATGAAACAAAGATTAAACAGAGCATTGTCCATGCTCTGCTCTAATAGGGTTCAAGAGAATGAGACTAAGTGAGCTGCAATTGACCCATGATAACCCAAGCACTTCATGGTCTCTCTCCTTGTTGAGAAAATGTACTTGATTAAGCTCTGACAATCATTGCACAATTCTTTATATGTATATATGTATATGTGTGTATATACAGTATATGTGTGTGTGTGTGTATATGTATATATATATAAATAAAACATCAGTTTTGATAAGGTTGGGGAGGGTGAGCTTGCAAATGTCACAGTATTGATTTATAGGCTCTCTTAGAGTAAGGATGGCATGTTTAACAGTAAACTGAAGATTTATGATACTGCCAAATTCTATCGGACAGAAGTGAACATTTGAGACTTAGCACCTGTTAATGAGACCTGGTGGACTGTGGAGCCATGTCTAGAGCTGGCACATACGGTACTTTAGTCATAGCACTGTATCCAAAACTGGAAATGTTGCTGATGGTGACTAAAGGAAGGCTGGTGGTGGAACAGAACAGTAGGTATTACTTTTATTTAAAACAGTTCTACCCTCCACGATTAACATGCAATACCAACATTTTTTTTATGTACTTCATGCACCAAACTGGTCTTTTCCTTTATGTTAAATAATCATTGCTTTTTTTAACATGGTGTTTATCGTAAAGTAAGCTAAGTGAGGAATTCCAATCTTAATTTTCATTTGGAAGATAAAGTCAAAAAGGAAATACTTTGAACATTATAGAACATTGGCCTCCTACAAATAGAGGCTTGAGCATGATACCTTTATTTTTTGCATCTTTTGAACTGATGATTCAACTGTAAGTGTAAGTGTTTCGTGCCCATTCGAGTACTTTACCTGCTCACTACTTGATAGCACTGTCTATAAAAACATTAATGGTACTTACATCTGTGCTTCAAAGAAGTACTGAAATGCTTCCTTCCATTTGCTCTATTGCTCAGTCTGTCCTACATCTGTAAGTCTCTCAGCAACACCTCCGTCCTAGCAGCCACAGACCCAGGTTGAGACTGCTGTGGATCAAATGTGGAAGTGGAGCGTGAATGGAGGAGTGCTTGAGGGTAGACTCTTAACTGTCTCTTCCTCTCCTCTCCGTCTCATTCTCTTTCTGCAGGAGTCACTTTGGGCCGATCAACCTGCATAAGAGTGTGAAATAGCGGCCCTGGGATCTCATCCATCAAATCCACATAGAAGGCCCTGAAGGGGCCCCAATTGTGGAGAACTGTAACCACATCCAATATTGCAGTAAAACAATGAAAGAACCAGGCTTTCATCTTCACAGGGATACTATCAAATTAAAGATGTCCATCATGGATCACTTCAGTGGCTACCAATATGATTTGAAAGATTACTTTAGAGTCTGCTGCCATCAGCATGAATCTATTTGTCAGATTAATAGCCACGAGCTTGACAACAAGGTCTACAGTTGGTTCATGGTTGGTTTTCTCTGTTTAATATGGCAACTTCGAGCTCATAGTGCTAGTCTCCTCTATAGCCCTCTCCATCCCAGAGAGCTTTAATCTCCCACTGGGCCTCTGAGCGACCCATTCAACACACATTTGCATACATCTGCATATTTCCCATTAGGCTCCACTTGTTGCCTTTTCATGGAAAACTCGGATATGGTGATGATCACCCTTGACGGTAATAGCCCTATACTTTACAGCCTTTTTCATTCTTGCTTTTCTTCCAAACTTTATTTCACATCACCTTCTGGTCCCACGTTTCCACTCTCTCGTGCTGTCATAGCTGCGATCAGAGTGCAGTATAGAAATCTGGTCCTGAGACAAAGGGAGAAGCTCCCAGCTAGATAAGTGCTGCTAGCTAGAGTAAACCATTTGGGGCCACTGACAGCCTCCAGCCTGAGAGAACACAATAACAAGACAGAGGAAATGAATTCAGTGCACAATGACCACAGCTGAACCAGACTAATTAGATTAATATGTGATCAACTATTCAATTAGGCCCATTCAGCTGCAGCGCTCAAGAGGTATGGATACATGCAGATGAGTTGAGTAAGCACAAATTGGAGTGTAGGGAGGGCATTGTAGTATCTTAATAAACTCCTTATACTGCATATAATCATGTAGTCATTCTAAAATAAACTGTATACATACAGGAGTGTAGATTAGTGTTTTATAGCACAGCCATGATTGTTGGAGGTACATGACTGTAGAAGGCCAGCTTTTGAGGCGCATCCTCCTGTTATGGATCTGAAATCAGCTTTAAGGTCGGTAAAAATAATCTCTAACTGATGCCAATGTTTATATGAGCAAGAGCCAATGTTTAATTTTGCTCCGGAGTCTCTGGATTGCTGAGGAGTTCAGACTTATGCCACACAGGTGGACAGAAGACTCTACTTTGCTCTGACTGTCTGTATATGTGTTAATATCAAGCTTGCAGACAGACTGATATCAGTATTGATCTAACTGAAAAAAGACTGCAGCTTTCAAAACAGAAATACTTTTCTACTAATGGTAGAATGCTGCCATGCAAAATGTTACTTGAGCTAATCCAGGGACCTCACTCTCAATGATTTTTATTCAACTCACTTCCATTGTACTGGGGTGACAGCTGGGATCGGCTCCAACAACCCCACAACCCTTAAGAGGAAAAGGGGTTCAGATAATACATGGATGGATGGATGGACGTACTTGAGCATTTCTGTTGTGCTAATTAAACCAGAACTAGGCTAGACCTCACTTGGGATAAATGGGAAAATGTTTCTCTGAGTTGGTGAACTAATGCTTTAAAGGAATTAAGTGTGTGTAGAAAGTGAATGCACATATGAATATTTTCAGACCGAGAGTAGATGGTAATCATATTTAACGCCAACTATCTGAGAGCAATTAGTCACGAGTGTGCACAAAAAGAAATATGACTGCAAAAGTCTTTATTAGCTTTCTATTATTAGGACGAGTGCAATGCTATAAAAAAGAAAGTGCACTAAAGAAGGTGGCATTAACCAAAAAGCTCAGCATCACCTTTCTCTGGCTGCTTAATTTTCTGCAGGGCGCTAATCAAGCGCCTGTCTCCACTCATGAATTTAGAGGGAAACCTCGAGCATTTAAATGTGCATTTAATTGCGTTGGTTCTGGAAGCATCGTTAAGTAAGAGCTGGGAAATACATTTCTTAATGCGACTTAGTGATGCCCGGCAAATCAAAGACCATCAAGCGAATTAATGAGGGTGAGCGGCGAGCGCATTAAGAGTAGAGACGAAGCGCCTTCATAAACAAATACATATCTCTCAACTAAACAGCAGGGACAGAGGGATAATGTGGAAGACGTAATAAATAGACCTCTCTGTCAATAGGCATGGTATGCTATCCATTCCAGCACAATGCGCCTCACTTTAATAGTGTAAATATACACACACCTTTATTCCACTCTGTTTTCAAAAGGCAGTCAGATGCTTCTTCAGCTGCATTCCTTTGCTCCTGTGAATAGAGCTAAGGAAGCTTCTAAAGGAGAAGACAGGGACAAGAAGGAAGTGGGGGTGGTGGTGGTGGTGGTAGTTGGGAAGGGGCAGAGATGAAAAAGAGGAGAACTAGAAATATGAAACCTTCCTGGTTATTAAAAGCCGTGTTGCGAGGGCAGCGCTCCTGTCGTTAAGTACTCTTTCAATTATTAACAGTGCCGCTGCTTTCATCTACTGGTGTGTGAATGCCAATAGAGCTCCAGCACCAACTTTTCCCACTTTCTCCACCTGACAAACACACACATCAGGTATTCAGCTGTAATTGTTGCTGAGCTGGTGAGAGGACAGGTCAGCAGTGAGAATGATTATATAAAATAGGATGTTTAGGCTGTCTGAGCTCTGTGGCATGAACAGATGGCGAGAGTCAGAGAAAATAACTTCAACAACAAGAAGAATTCACTCATAAAACAATTTTCAAAATGAGGGGACCATCCTCGAGGGAGGGGGGGTGAAGGTATGCACTGATGGCCAACAACGCCCAGGCCCATTTTTCTCAGCTGTCAAGTGCTCGTCAAGCTTCGGCAACAATGAAGAGGAGATAAAGAGAGAGATTTGAGATAGTTGGGATCGAGCTGTGGGCAATAAGAGAGGAGCGGGAAGCTTTTAGGGTGTTATCCCGCCTTTCTGTTCGCAGCTCCAAATGTTCCTGTGCTTCTGATGAGACGGGCTCATATGACAGATTACCAGCACAAATGCTGCTCGAGGGAAAGCTGGCACAGGAGGAGATCCAAACACATCACCGTCAGATGTATAACTGTGTGTGTTGGGTATTGTGTGACGTGTAGAGTGAGAGCGAGTGTTGAATGACAGGATCATATTTGTGCCTGGTGTAGTCACAGGATTAATGTAATAAGGTGCTTTCTGGCATGAATAGGCAGGACATCACTCATATATTCAGTTTGATGATCTTTGAGTGTCTCCACATGAAGTAATATTCAATTGTGAAACTTCTTACAAGGCTTACTTTAAAATGTTATAAATTAAGGCTTCATTAATTGTTTATAAATGACGTATTATTGCTGTATGTAGCAGCCATTAATCAAAACAATTTCTGGATGCCTGGTTGTCAAGGAGTCATTTTAGCTGTTGTTTATCCTTAACCTAATTTGTCTTTTTAGCTTGATATTTATTAACCACAAAAAGCCATAAAGCCTTAATAAAGTGGTTTAAAAATGGTGAACAATTTTTCTGTTATTCAATTGACAAGACAAGACATAATCTTAATTAAGCTTAAGCTAAGTTTGATGAGTTTTCCTCTGATTGTTTAATCATACACAGTTGAATAAGAACAATACAAAAGTCTCTCCATTGGGTAATTTGTGAATCCATTAGAATTCCTGTCTTATTTTCTTTAAAAAAATTACCTTTGCAATGCAGTTAAATTTGGATCAAGCATTTTCTAAAGTCAAGTTAAATCTCAACAACAGCAACCTGCCTTAGTCTTATTATTTCATGATAGTCCTTTCAGAAATGAAACACTGATCATGTTATTTCCCCTATTAAACTTCTGACTCAAGCCTTTTTCAGAAATGACTTGATGGAGATTTGTATTCTGTGTTTTCATATGGAGGTTTCTGATATTAAGATGGGAGGTTAGGCATTCACATCTTGGTGTGGGCCTATTCTAAGCTCTTTAAGGGCACTTGTAAGTGAGGCCCAGTCATTCTGCCCATTGAAATTTAGTAGAGTCGGGAATGTTGGACTGACGGGGAGTACTGCTTATCGACCACGGCTGGGTGAGTTTCCACTCTGGAGAGGGGACGCAAAGCACCCGTGCATGCTGACGGCCGTCCTGGGGGGCCCCTGTCCAATTACAGCTCAAAATGAGCCAGGAGAGTGCTGATATTGGGCTGGGCACACAAAGATGATGATAGAAGGAGGGACGAGGCTGAGAGATGGAAAGTAAGGGGGCCAATGATATGAGCAGCACTTGAAATTAATGGGGCAGCATGCAGTGGAATCCCCAGGGGTGAGCGGAGGGTCTGCTGATGACATTAACTCCGCCCTCAAGCAGCCATTAGGGGGCTGGAGGTTCCAGTAATCTTGGGACACTGAGCAGAGAAGGCTCACAAGCTTCCCCAGATTGCAGCGCTGGTGCCGAGCTGAGTTGGTGCCTCAAGTGCCCCAGAACACAGACCACGGTGATTTACGGTGAGTTAACTGAGCGTGACACTATTAGAGACAGCCAGACACCCCTGATGCTCAATACCACTGATGAAATCTTTAAAGCATGATCACATAACTAAGTTGAGAATTTCAGGTCGCAATCCAGATTTCATTTTGACCCACGTCACGTAAAAACTGACAAATTGAAGAATTTCAGCAAAGATTTTAATAGGCACTAGCGTTCAGAGGGCTTTCATTTGAAATGTCATATTTGGGCGTCTCTGCTCTGAGAGCTATTAAGCAGAAATGTGTTCGTCTATAAAAGAGCTCTTCTGTGTTTGATTGCCATTTAATAGCTGGCCATACGTTCACGCTCCAGTCTCGCCTTAATGTTGCAGTGCACTGGGGACCGTCGGAGAGTGAGGGGAGAGAACCCAGAGCCTTGAAACATCTCGTCCAAATTACTGTCATCTTCCAAAGCATGGCGTCGAGGGGATGAGAAGAAATGTTGTCATAATGTTGCTGTGTTGGAGCTCATTGCCTGCACATTGAGTGTGTACAGCCACACGATATGACTCGACTGGAATAATAACATGTTGACAATGTACACACACTTGGATTACAACAATAAATCTGTTTTGATTACATATTCAATGCAGATTTAATTAATACTGGACTGATTGTGTTTTGGAAGCTCTGATTTGATTCTAATTCTACATTTTGATCAGGCACACAAGTACACTTCTCATTTCTGTTGGTTTTAATGGAGAGGTTTAGCGTGCCACCATGGCTTAAATTGCTTTTTAGAGGCTTCCACACTGGTAAAAACATGTTTTTTTGTAAATTACAGAGTATTAAAATAGTCAAACCTGAATTTAAAGGTAGTGAATAATAGGTCAACATATCAGATAGCATCAGTTGCAATCCAAAAATAACCAGCTATGAGTTAAATCCTATCGATAACAAAAATGGCACAGACAAGTGCACTTGTGTTCTCTGTTTGACACACAAAGAAAACACGATAGTCGCAGAGTCGAGAGAGAGGGAGAGAAGGAGAGATCGAGAAACACATTTAAAGTTTTTGCCTGGAGTCAGCGAAGCTTTTAATACATACAGTCACATCAATAGCACATTAAGACAGTGTAACCACGGCAACAGACACCAGGATTATGTCAAAGAGAGGCACACAAAAGATCCGAAGATGCTTTGTTTAAAACAGTGACAACACGGTCCTGAGTGAAAAGAGAAGAAAGAATTGGAGACAGAAATAAGCAAGGTTCCAGGAAAGAAAGCTAGAAACATATTTAGGGCTGCAAGGGCAAGATTTGCAGCTCCTGCTGAGTGTGTGCGTATGTGTAGCTGAATTAACCACATTGTGAGGACATTAATCTGCACACTTAGTCATATTTTGTGAATGTGCATCCATTTGGGGACAAAAAAAGAAGGTTCTACGAGTTACGACCTTAAATGGGGGATTTATGTTTGGAATAGGGTTAGGTCTGGGTTCAGCCATGGCGTGATTACG
Source organism: Ctenopoma kingsleyae (assembly GCA_032353495.1). Classification (NCBI taxonomy): domain Eukaryota; kingdom Metazoa; phylum Chordata; class Actinopteri; order Anabantiformes; family Anabantidae; genus Ctenopoma; species Ctenopoma kingsleyae. The sequence continues at coordinate 13,113,321 of JAUBNQ010000015.1, forward strand.
AGATGACAGTATGAGGCGTAATGACCATGACGCCTCCAGGGTTTTTTCTTAAGTCATCTGACTGTGAAGGGAACATTAAGCAACAGTCCACTACCATAAAACACAGTTTTTTCAGCTGCAGTAACACTATCTGACTCCTCCTGCTTCTCTCCTGCACTTCACTACCGTTTCCCTCTCTTGACATTTCCATCTTTATCTATTTTTTGTTCTTCAAGAGCCAAACTCAGGCAGGTCAAGCAGAACTAAGACAACTCACCGCTCAGTACCTGGCTGTTTTAAAACTTGGCTGACATGAAGTAATTTTGTAAAAACGGCCTGATCTTCACTGAGAAGAAAACTGCACGGGAAGTAAATAAAAGAACATTTTATGATATAAGAAAGCAGCTGGTGTGAGGTGGATTCAGCTCTGTGGTCAATTTTAAGCTTCAGTCTGTAGCTGTTAGTATTTTGATTAATTTGTCGCAAATGTTTTGAAGTACATTTGTGACCTATGTCACTTTAAAGTGAATTAAATGATCAATGTGTTTCGGCGCTTTCAAAAAGTACATTCAAAAAGTAGCAATTCAGGACATGGATCCAACACGAATTTGTCACAGCACAGAATGTTGTAACATGAAAACTGCTTTGTCACTTCCTTTTTCAGGCTAGAAAGAACTTTTGATGATTGTGAGATTCTAGGAACTCCAACTGTGAGTCTTGAAAGCCTAAAGTCTCCAGCGTTAAAGCATATGCTGAAGTAACAAGGAGAGCAGAATCCTTTTTATTGAACCTTTGAAAACTTATTTCCTTCTAAACCCAGCAAAGGTGTTTGGACTAACAGAACCCAGACTTCTCTCTTGTACCTTGGTCAGTTGGAGAGAGTTCTATAGTTATACTTCCAATAAAAATGCTCTGGTCTTTTAGATTGCTCTAAAAGAATTTGCACAGGAACAAAGTTTCTTCGGGGAAAACCTACCTACCCCTTAACAAACACAAAGACTCTCTGCAAAGCCAACAACTCTTTAAAGAGAAAATGAAGGAATTAGAGGGAGCGTCAGCAGCTAGCAGTGTTTGCATGTACTGGTCAGCTGGTAGCCAAGCAGCTGATGAATGAGCAGCTGAGAGGGGGGCATGAATGGAGTAGCTGCAAGTCCAGCGCTCTGGCTGAATCAGAGTTCATCTTAGGGGACCCGCCCCCGAAACAGAGCCAGTAAAAACAAACCTAAACCTTGAGTATATAAATTGAAATTCAATAAAAATTCATCTGAAAAGTGAAAAAGAAAAATTTAACCCAGATCATAATGTGCTTGTTCTGGATAGTTTGCACTTTGTGACAATACAACATGGTGCTGTCTCATCTGAACAGAATTTGGACCTGACTCGAGTAGGGTTTTGGTTCATGTCTCAGATAGTAGGAATGTAGAGTCTAAATAAACACTGTTAATCAAAATCAGTACTGAAAATCAGTGCATGTAGCCTACACGCAAAGTGCAAGTATCACACCAAATGTATCTCAATTTATAATACATTTGAACAATTTTTAATATTGTACAAGTAAATACACAGTCCTTCCACAACATGACACTGATTACAAAACATTTAGTTGTACAACTAATTTTAAGCATTAGTTTGTAAAAGGGGGCTTTCCTTTCTTTCACAAACACGCGACGACTCAGAGTCTGGAGCAAATCAGCTCTGGTTGTTACATCATACAGTATTTCTGCTATCTGGACTCCACCCTGCAGCTCTGTTCTCTTTTCTACACTATGTACAGTACAGTATGTGTGTGCGTGTGAGCGAGTGAGGGGGTGAGTGAGAGAAAGAGAGAGATCTCCTTTATGTCGTGCGCTGAGCTCGAGAGTTGTTTAACTCCGGTGTCCTACTCCTACTTCGCTTCATCTCTTGCAGCTGCCAGATGTCTGAAAATATCTCCAGGACATTAATTGAGGGTGGAGGCAAAAGACAGACAAAGGGTTGCCTCCTTCACGAAGATTTGATTTGATTGACTACATATACTGAATTGTTCAATAATACATTGGTTATCTGTGGGTAAATCTGGCAGCTGCTGCGCCTTCCTAAACGAAAGCCAGATGAACTCTATCGACAGTGATCATGACTGTGATTAAAGACGACTGTCAACCCTCTGCAGTCAATCTGCTTCACTTCCTGCACTCTTCTGTCCAGACAGTTTGTATTTTAAAAACAAAAACAAATCCTTCACTTCGACTGATTTTTTTCTCTTGAGCTCGTTCGGTTTTTTCTTACTTCTCTTTTCTCCCTTTTGCAACACCCCGGGGTCACCATCTGCATGGCAACACTCGCAGTGTGACACTTCCATAACCCAGGAGGAGGAAGAGAGTGACAGAGCACAGACCTCTCTCTCTCTCTCTCTATTCACAGGCCCATAATTCATTAGCTCTCCCTCTCATCCCCTCTATATTTCTCCCTCTTTGCAGTGTGACCGTTGCAGGCTTCTCAAAGCTCATTCGGATATTTTCTGCAATGAAGCTGCTGACAGTCGACATTTTGTACCACCATTCAGCATGTTTTAAATTTGACCATTTTCATGCCAAACCCCATTCAGAAAAAGCTATATTTTAGACCATAGGGCAATAAAATATCCTGTCGAAACCAAAGTGTATGCACTATACTTGTACAGTACAATCAATCCAAACTCCATTACACATTATCGACAATGGCAGCAATATTAAACCTGTTCAGGCTTTTAATGTTAAGCTGATATCTGCCTGGTTTATTGATTTAATTATCACCATCAACGTATTAGGTCTTTTTGCAAAATAAAAGCAGTAGTTAATAGAGAACATATCCATTTACATGGAGAATAATGATTTCCTTTAGAGGTTGCCTCTGGTACTGCAAATCTTCAGCCTGACCTATTGATGTGATCCTTGCAAAAACAAACTCTGTATGATTGGTCAGTTTTTCATTTGGCTTCTGGTTATGCACTTCCTGCATTTTTTTTTCTCCTTTGCTTCACTTTGAGCATCCATCAGTCACACACACACAAAGAGATTTAATTCAGTTTTTTTTTCTTATTTTCACCAGGCACAGTGCCAGTGTTTTTCTTTCCTTCGCTGACTCTCACTCCCTTACCCGTGCTCCTCCTCTTTTCCTCCCATCCTACCCTCCCTGCTCCTCTTGCTCACCCCCCGCTACACCACCTAAGTGTTCCGTTTCGGTTGCAAGCGAAAGCTGTTTATTTATTCAGACAAGATCTATTTTTCCCCTCTTCTTTTTCTTCCCCACCCTTGTATCTTTCTCATCGTCATCACCTTCCTCTTTCTCCCCTGCTTACGTGCTTATAGAGAATCACTGTGAGGAGGAAAAAAGGGGTGAGGTGTTGTTGTTTTGGAAAAGAGCGAAGGAAATGTGCTGCAGATTGTGAATTTTGGGGAAAAGATTTTAAAAAGAAAAAAGACGGAATGCAAAGGCAGAAGATAGAGGAGTCTGTTCTATATATTATACAGCAGCACTGTCATATGTTAAAGAGGGAAACATACAAACACACACACACAGGTTTAAGGCTTCATTATAGACCTGGTTGTCGAGCTCACAACAGCATTACCTTTGAGAATAGGACTATAACAAAGTACAGCACTAAAACACAGCCAGAGGGAATGATCAGTGTATATGTGTATGTGTGGAGGAGAGAGTGAGAAGGCTGGTGGAAGAAAGAAAGAAAGAAAGAGAGAGAGAGAGAGAGCGAGAGAGCTGTGCTCCAGGTGGTGCATTATTAAACAGATTTGTCACTTTGGGCCAATGGTGTTAAGTGTGTGAGTGT
>JAUBNQ010000015.1:13119063-13134915 GCA_032353495.1 Ctenopoma kingsleyae
CACACACACACACACACACACACCTGGAAGAGTCTCGCCTACATGGCGCTCTTTCCTTCTCTTCTCACTCTAGTCTTTCCTGCTCCTCTGTAGCTTTTCCAGTCCCCTTCCCTCTCTGTCATCTTTCCTCTGTCTCTTTTGTGTTTTGTGACGCACTCTCGCCTCAACTATGTAATTATCTCTTGCTGATTCCAGGGGGTTCGGAGGAATTCAGCCCTCCCTCCCTTTCTCCTTCTGCCCGCCCCGTCCGCCTCTGTCACTTGGATGCTGAATGCCATATTGTTCTCCATCGCTACAAAGCCTTGATTGACAGCTGTGGGAAGCGAAGAGTGAATTCTGAGTCTGCCCCGCTGCACCTCACCCCTCCCTCCCGCTGCCATCACTTCAGTTAAACTTATCACCAAGCTTTTTCTTTGTATCCCACTGTTAAGTGTTGTGGTGGTTAAAAAAAAAAACAAACTCCAGTCGGGGTGCGTCATTTCGCTAAAACACCACTGTAGTTCTAATTTAAACAACTCTGTTTGACTCCACTTATCAAATGCTGTCAATGTCCATATTCCTTCTCTGAAACCAGCAGGACACTTATTCCTACTTCTGCCGAGCTCCAACAAGAACATCTGATGCACTTGCAGCGCAAACGTTCTGCTCTTGAAGCCGACCGGAGAATTGCACCATTCATCTAAACCATGTAAGGTGTTTCCTCTGAGCTGATCATCATGACAAACCCAGAGGAAAGCCCTGAAATAGCTGGAACGGACGTCAGATGACTGAAACAGCGTCATCACACACGTGGATCAAATTCAGCTGCAACACCAAGAGTCAGGTTAAGAAAAAAACAGGGAGGACAGAGCAGAGATTGTCTGAAGCCTGATGGGAAAACTTAACAAAATACTAAATAAGCCAACAAATATAAATATAGAAAGACGGGAGGGAAGACGGAAGAAGGAACTGATCTAAATTCGGAGAATTTATCAGGTGTGATTTAAAATCAAACGTTAGTATGACCCTTGCCTTATTTTACACATTGGCGTCTGTGTCCTGTGACGTCTAACATTTGGAGCCTTCTAACCATAAAAAGCTCAGATTTAAAGGTAAAAGCTTCAGAAACTATCAGTATCAGCCTTAAATAAATGTTTAGTTATAATCCTGAATGGAGAACAGGCCTGGCTTACAGATAAAGCACCTCACACTCTCACGCCACACTCACACACACACTATCAGAGGGGATTTAATGATTCAAACAGTGGTCCTGGTAATTAGCCAGATGGATTTGTGCCTCTCCTCCTGGTCCAGCGGGATATAAAGCGACATGTAACGCAAGCGGACAAACTCTTTAAGTAGATTAATTAAAACCAACACTATGGGGTCAAAGGTCAAGTCCCCTTTTGCTCCTCGGCCTCCTCACTCTTCCCATTCCCTCCCGCCTCGTGCAGACCGCACTCAGAGCTGCAAGACAGTTCAGCGGCACAAGTGAAAGGATTCGGATGATTGACCGATGGAGAGAACAAACCCTGAAAACCTCGAGTACGGAAAATTAAACAGTAAAAGAATAACTGTGAAGATTTTTTTTACGTCTAAGCTCAATCACAAGGACTCATTTTCACATAATTCCTCGGTGCAGGCTGATGTCTCTCTAAAGCAGACGTTTATCTTTAACTTCCTGTCTTTGTATCTGCAATCCATACAGTAACAGAATCAAAACCTGCGCTTCCCCCTCTACCCTGCCTAATTGAATACATAATACACTCCGTCTTTGCCGTGTGTGTGCGTGTGTGAGGTAGCTGGATCTAATCAGATGGAATTAATATGCATGCTGTTTCTCATTATGGAATAACTGAACTGCACTTCAGATATGTGACGTGCACCGTGAGAGGCACGGACAGATTTCGATCATCCATCCACTGTGCTCTCTCTGGAACACAAATGTGTGCGTGTGTGCGTACAGATTGATAAAATATATAAGATAGCAGAGATACTGATTGTAGAAAATAAGACACACCCCGCTGCTGACAGATAACACTTGCTTTAACACATGCGTGCACACAAATTTCTCACTTGCACTAACTCCTTATTGCATTTAAACTAAATCAAATTCCACAGAGCTGCATTAATCAGCTAATTGTGCTAATGTGCATATCATGCTGCCTAATTGTGTTACAGCAGTGAGGTTCCATTTTTCATCTGCATCGATACTTTGCTTTATAGTTTCCTTTCTTTCAAATCTTCATGATTCAACACCTTTTTTTGTTAGTTTTTAATAGCAGAAATCAATTTAGAAAACTCATTTTTTCCACTCAATCACAGCTGATGCCCCACCACAGTGCCTAAAATTCAGGTTTCAGCTGCATTAGCGTGCGTTAAAATTTAGACAATTTGCAGCACAAGTGTTTGAGCTCCTTATTCCCTTTGTTCAGCTGCTTCTGGTGCTCAACAACAGCACGCACACACTTTCTTGTTAATGCCGTGTTTATGATACAAGTCTCTAAGTGTGTGTGTTAAGTGTGCATCTGAGTGTGACGGAGGTGAGTCTCATTAGAGAGAAAACGACGCAGAGAACGCCGCCGAGGTGCTTCATTATCATAGGCGATTGAGAAGTGCATTCGTGAGCATGAGTGCTTGTTTGTGTGTGTGTGTGTGTGTGTGTGTGTGTGAGAACGAGTGAGCAAGATGGTAAAAGTGCATGTGTGTGACCCCGTGAGAGTGTGAACGACGGGCTGGCAGAAAGCTGGTCTTTATTAAGATGCACCGTCTTTGGAGAGGGACAGCTGCTCCTGCCTCTAATCTGGAAGAACAAAGGTTTAATAAAGAGAAGATGAGAGAGACAGAGGAGAGGTAAATACTCCAATCTCCACTTTCCGTCCTTCCTTACATTCTTTTCATACTCCACGTGCGTTTCCTTATTTCCTAATGAATGCTCTGAGTCTTTCCGCTTTAAGAAATTCAACTCTCTTCAGATTTCTGCATTGGTTTTGTCAATTTGAGATGCAAACTCTCAGTGTTGACCTTTGACCCTGCACATCGTGAGGAAACATGGCTGCGGTGAGAGTGATGTTTAATTATTAACTGGTTATCTGTGCTAAAATTAGACAAAAGTTTTGCCATTTTTAATGCTACCAGGAGATCTGTCCCCGTTAAGCAAATAGACCGAGAGGAAGTGTCCACAGAGAAAGTCTCTGCTGCGGCTATTTACGTGTAAGTGTGTGTCTGCGTGTGTCTGGTCAGTTACATGTCCTATTTCTCAGTCTGGATGGTCACCACTGCCTATTTGGAAATGACATCATTTAGCCCCCCCCCCACACAACCTTCGTCATCAGCAGTTCACTGAAAAATGCCTGCTCTACATTACTCCACTCATTTTCTATTTTGGATTTGTGGATAATGATGGTGGTATGGAGGGCAGTGGGGTGGGGGATAAAAATGATAAAAGAGTGGAGAGGCAGTATTAAAAGAATAATTTGAGGGTCTGTCTCCTCTCTCCGTTTCTAAAATAGAATTTGCGATAGTCCCCTTCGCTGCCGCCAAGTCTATCGAGGGAATAATGACTTATTTATCAAATGGCTGAAATATTCAGGGACAAGGCCTTTTAAATTCCAGCTTTTAAATTCATAGGCTTTTCTGCTGAGATGCTTAATGACAGTGAATGTATTCATAGTGATTTGCAGGTCCAAGATAGAGCCGTGCGCCCTGACTATGAGTCTAATAGCTGTTTGACAAAAACGAAAAGTGCTCACTTAAGACAAGGTGAGCTAGGAAAGATTCACCTTTGACCTCATGATGCTCATTGAATCCAATCTGGATCAGCACCATCTCCATTTGCCAAGAAGTAAATGGCTGTGTTACTGGGGAGCAGCACTGAAAATATGTTGTGCAACTTGGGAGATAAAATTTTATGTTCTCTAAATACCTCTGTTGCAGGCAATCATCCATGAGTTAATGTTTCAAGATAAATTCCTGCAGGGGCGTACTTTTTCTGGCAGCGCGCAAGGTTCTTGAATGTTTAGAGGGACCAAGTCAGAATGGGGCGCTGGGGGTGGGGGGAGAAGGAGGGGACCGTTAAGGAGGGAGGGGGTGATGGTGGTTAATGAGTGTTATTCTTACTTATAAGCTGGAATGGACGAAGTTTGGAGATGATGGTGGTGATGAAGCCGTGCAGCGTAGAGTTGGGGGTTAATGAGATGTACGCGGGCACAGAGCAGCTCGCATGCGTCAGACTCAGGACAGAGCAAAGGGAGAAGAGGGAGAGGAGCTCAGAAAAGTGGAGAGTGCGTCGTACTCTCCGTAGACTATAGCCAAACGGCGAAAACTGTGCGTAATTACGCACCACAGCGCCAGAACCAGAGCTGAGAAGGCGGCGACCTCCTGCCTGCGCCGTGTCCCACCCTTATTTTCTCCAAAACAACACCGCACGTCTGCCTCTATCCCCTCTCTGCTATCACCCGTTCACAACGGCGAGGCTGCTGTGGAGAAACTGACCGGGCGCTTACCTTAAGACGTTCCAGCTTTTCAGAGGGTCCAGGTCTGAAATTATAGAAACCATGGTCGACTGGCTGGGCAGCACCGGGAGAGGGAGGGGTGCGGCAGAAAAAAGATCGAAAGAAAAAGAGGCGCAAAGGCTGTAAACTCCGTCTGCGAATGACAGCGATTGCTCTGGAGCTACCCGTCCTGGTTGTTCAGTGGGTGATGAGCGCTGTCACAGCTCTCTCTCTCGCTCTCTCCCTCTCTTCCCCTCTCTCTCTCGCTCCCTCGCTCTCTCTCTCGCTCGATCTCCCTCCGCCCCCTCCTGCACAAAGCCTGCGCTCTGCAGACGCGTCTCCGAGCTTCCCTCGGTTCCTACTTGACAGGAGGGCTGCTGCTGGAAATGCAGAGATACACAGTAGAGGAGGGTAAACCATACCTAGGAAAGTCGTTTATTAATCTTCTGCTTTTTAAATATACCGGGGGGAGTTTGCACACATTCTAAGAGCTGGCACACTGTTAAATTTGCATACTGAAAAAACATCCTTCTCAAAGTCTTGTTTTCTTTCAGTTCTAAACGCTTCAGTGTCCTTTGAGAATGGACATTTGTGTCTGCGGGGAAGATATGCTTGACACACAATTGTTTGAGTATTTTAAGAGGAGACATATCACTCCAAGAAAATTTTAAATTGGGAACAAATGAAATGATCATCCTACTGACTCAAAAAAGAAAATCGTTCAGCTTTTGCTATTATTTGGTGAATATGTTGTTAAAACAACTAATTTTCCCTTTAAAAAGTGGTATTAGACAGTAAGACCAAAGCACAATCTCGTGCTTCATTAAGAACATTATGAGCTGATCTAAAATCACTTGATGCTGCAGCTTACCAATGACATGCCAAATATTTTACAGCTGAGACCTCATTCAGACACAGCTGTTCGGTGAAGTGCGCTGCAGTTACTAAGTTTGAAGCATCATCACAACCCTGCAGAGCATCTTGCCGACTTCCTGTCTGACACCACCACATCCTGTTGATAACTGTTATTTTTTTCTTTCTTTCTTTCTCTTTTCCCCTCCCCCCACACTGGCAGCAGATGCAACATCCATATCGAACAGTAACAAGGCAATGGCGAAGTCCCACCCATTGTGAGCGCCCCATCTATTTGCTCATTGGGAAAAAACAGATGAGCCCCACATGGAAAAAAAAGAAGAGTGTCAGAACGGTGTCTGTTTCAGATAATTGTCTGGGACAACAGAACAGAGTGGGACTGAAAGTCTGTGCCAAAGCCATTGGAGTTACAGCACAAGTGGTTTGTTATTTTCTGGGTTATGATATTAGTTACTGCAGCACTCACAGATATGGTCAGTTTGACAGGAAACTGCTGGTAGATAGTTTGCTCGGAAAAATGCTCTTTGATCATAAGACAGAATTCAACCTTGTTTTAACTTGATCAACGTGTATTTTTAGCTTTTTTCCCAACTGGTTTTAAATGTTTAACTGTGTAACAGGAGGCCATGACATCCATCAGCTAAAGTTAAAGCAATTTTTTAATTTCCAGAAATTGGGGTAGCAGGGTTTTCTGCAAAACGTAGTTTTGGAGAAATTTCCAGTAGACATTCTGAAGAGCAGAAACATGAGTTCACACGGAAGCAAACAGAAAATTTCAGCTCTGAGTCGAGCACACTGTAGGTAAGACATAACAGTAATGCAAAGCTACAGCCCGGTGCTCTGAGCATCAGCAGCCATACTGCACTGGCTTTAAATAGACTCAATTGGACATCTGCTTCACTGAGGAGGAGGAGGATGGCGAGTTGACAGCATCTCTCTCCTCTTCCTCGGTCTCTATTTCTGTCTCTTGCGCTCGCATAGGCACGAATGCTTGCGCAAACGCACACACGCACATCTGAGAGTTCAAACAGACTTTAGCTCTCTTCTGCACAGTTCTAATTTCTGCTTAGATATCACGTTGGCGGGCCTGACGTCTCGCCGTAGGTGTTGGTGCGTCTGTACAAGTTAGCAATGCATATATACACCTGTCTGCAGGAGAGAATAAACCAGCGAGACCATTTAATGTATGATTTTAATTATCGTCTTTACAACAGGTTTTTTTTTCTTTTCAAAAAGCTTTGTTTTGTTGAGCAATGCGATGTCTTAATTGGTCTCGTCTAGATTTTCTTTTGTTTAACTTTGAGTTTAATTAAAAGGTCCTTCTGCTATACATGCCATCTAGTTTCTGTTTATTTCTAAATAAGTAGCAAAGGTAATCATTAATTAGCACCAACTCTCGCCAGAAACCTAAGCTGTTTGCAGACATGCACACCAAACCTGAAGTTATCTTGACATTACCAGCACCTTATGTGACAACGCCAGTGTCCAAACTAGTTGGACCAGACATTCAGTGGACTTCACCCTGCTAGTTCTCTAGTACAAAGTCTGTGTAATGTCCAATTGAGTCCATGTGTAAACAGACTAGTTGATTTTGCAGAGAATTCACAGCAAGCTAGTGGGACAATGTTGAAAATGCCTCTATCATGCAACATGGCACCGCTTAGATGTGCTGTAAACGAAAACACTGCAATTCCAGCAGCATTTTTTTTGCATTGCGTCTGGTACTACATACTCTGCAAGTACCACCACAATTTCCTCAAGTCCTAGTGTTTATAATGATGCTTGGATGGAGGGCATTGGTACACACCTGCACCAATTTCACATATTTAGTCTAGTGTAATGTGAAAAGTTATCTTTACTACTCAGACTCTTAATAAATAATAATAATAACTCATACTGTATTGATCCCTTAGGGAAATTCTTGGTTTGGACAGGCTGTCCCCTGTGAGGCGCCAAGGGTCAGGGTATCAGTGTCTTTTCCAAGGACACCTCAACGTGTAGCCTGGTGGGACTGGGAATCAATCCACTCACCCTTAGGTTTGAAGACGACTTCTCTTAAGTGTGAGAAAACAACTCGACATTCAAGAATCAAGACTCACTACACTTAGGATGGTAAAACGTTTGAGAGCAAAGCACGGTTGATGGCATCGTAGTTATCTCTGTTATATGTTGTTATTACAGTCTCTCAGATTATAGCTGGCAAGTTAAATGTTGTATCTACAGGAAGTGGCAACGTTGCAAACGCAAGTTCAGCCAGTGACAGAATTTGGGCAAGTTTTCCAAAAATTGCAGTGCACGTTTGATGTTTTTAGGCGGTTGCATCTTTTTCATTATTCATTTATTAAGAATAAACCTCACTGTACTGACTGGTGAAATTGCAACTTCCTTATGTTCAACAATTGGAGTAGCTGATGCAGAGATTATGAACCTCCTGATGTGGCAAAATCAGCTACTAATTTACTTTAAAGTACAGAAAGCCTAAACTTTAAGCAACTTTTTCCATTAACACTTGCTCACATGAAGTGATGCTGCATGGCAGAAAAAAGGGAGCAAACAGATGCAGCGTGGTGAGTCAGGAAAAGTTGGAGAAAGGTGCAACAGCGTGGTGCAAACCAGGATTCACGCTCACATAGCTCTGTGAACTGAGAATGCAAATGATTACAGTCAGCTGCCACCGTGTGAACACACACCTTGCACTGTCACTTGCCTGTTAGAACTCACTGAGCCCATTATTCAACAGAGGATTATAAACCCTCTGACTCTTCACTGGCACATATACACAAGCACACGCTCAGGTACATTTACACACATGCACTGTGTTCATCAAACCACATGCGCCAGAGACAGAGCCAAAACAATATCAGCATGATAAACGCTTTGTATTTCCGCAAGCTTCTTTGTTTGACAAAATCAGGCAGATCTGTGGACAAGGCTTGAGGTTTATGTCACCATGCATGTGTGATGTTCATTTCAAATCTAAACAAAGTCAGTGTATCTTAAAACCACCCACTGAATACAGATTCCCATTTTACCTCAATCCATTTAAGGGGGGGAGGGGGAGGGGGGGGTCTGAAGAGAAAAGAAAAAAATAAGCAGAGGAGAGAATGCGGATGAAATAAGTATAGGAGGATTATTTCATAAACGACAGAATTTTCTTTTCTGTGTAAGTCATTTGATCCTGTCAAATATGCCTAAAGCCATACGCCCACGTGCTCATTGTCTGAAAAATGCTCCGTTTAGGAGAATCTCCCTCCTTACAAACAATGAGCGGAGCGGTTGGCGGCTGGGTTCCATATCAGCCGCGGCGTCGAGCAAAACTAGCAGAAGGAAAATGAGATTTAAATCGGGGGACATGAAGTGGCGCACATGCCCAGGAGAATGGCCCAGTGAGCTTGTTTGTTTGTTTGTCCCATGCTGCAATCAGTGTGCTAAATTGCAGAAGGCCTTCGTGTGTTGTGATTACCTCCAGGACAGCTGAAATACATAGACGCAGAATAAACGGAGTGGCTCCCTCTACCACCTGGACCCTGCGTATCGCTAACACCATCTCAACTAATCTCCTTTTATATCAGGAAGCCACACACACAATAGCAGTTTTTTGTATGTTTATTTTCCTGTTTCATGTACTTTATGTACAGAACTCATCTCTGTATGTAGAAATTAAAATCAAAATTAATATTGGATCAAATGACTATGTCAAAGACAGCAACTCATGCTGGTGAATCCACATACAATAATCACCTGGCTGTGCGTCTCCCCTCCAACGATGTCTGCTAAAAATGATGTTTCTATGCAGCTAAATTGCAAAAGTGGTTGCCTCTTAGTAGCAAAGATAATCATGTAATGATAATGTTCCAATGAAACATATTTTTGAATGAATAAAGTGGTGCATTTATTAATGGGAACAGTTACAACAAGGCGGTTACGGTAGACGGACTGTATGTGTTTAGGTTAAAACACTTTAGCTAAGGTTAGAGAAGGTTATTTTGGTTAAAGGTAAATAATCACATTGTGTGTGAAGTGACCTAAACACAACCATAGAAATGTTAATAATACTAGTAGTATTACTAGTAGTAGTAATACTAGTCACACAACTGGATGTTGTAGATCTGATATTTTGGTGGACATAAATCCATGGTGTGGATATATTTTATTTATCCCAATGATAGCTAACACTGCTCTCTAACCCTAACCTACCATACTTCCCTAAAGCTTCTTTTACTTTCTGCCCTCGTCCAAGCCAACAGTAAATACTCAGGGGCAAGAGCGAGCATCATATGTTCATCTGCTTAGGCTAAACCTAAGTCTAAGCCTTAAATTACAACTTATTTGATTTGCTTCTTATGGTTCTAGCTTTAAGGAGTGCGTGTATATGAATAGAGGTGAATACTTCAGTTCAGGTGATGTCATCGGGAGGAATAACCAGATGACTGAAAATCTCCTCCAGATGACGCAATCTGGGGCTTTTCAGCTAGAGGCAAATAGATATTTTATAAAGAAGACAGTGGGAAGTTTAGCACTAAGCATGCATTATGTGCTCCCCAAACTAGAACCATGACAAACAAGTGGAGATTAGTAAAGTTGCCCACTAGCTTACAGAGTTTTTCTGAGCTGTCTTGGTCAAAGCAAGACCTTGTTTATTGCAAAGTGGTATTGCAAAAGGTTTTTTTTTTACCAGGAATCACAACACATTATTCAGACAGGTCGACATAAAATTCAGAAACAAGCTCTGTGTGTGTCGGAGGTGGTTTATTCAGGTAAAGTGCAGATGAGTCATGCAGAAAAAACAGAGCAAAAAGTTTGGAGTTTACATATGTATGTTAGAACAGTCTGCATGTGTGCATGTTTTGTTATCAAGTAATGTTCTGCCAAACCCTGTAATACTGACTGTCTCACTCAGATATGTTCAGAGTGACTAAAAAGGAAAAGGAAATGGAAAGAGAGGAAGAGAAAGCGCTTGGCAGAGCAGCGTCCAGGCAAATCGGGCGAGAGAAAATGTGAAGAATGAGCGAACGAACTGGTGTGGGAGAGCGAGTGGGTGAGGAAGCGAATGAGAGAGAGAGAGAGAGAAGAGAGGAAGAGGAAGAAGAAGTGGTGGAGGAGGAGGGGGTGGAGGAGGTGGAGGATATATTTAGAGCTGCTCCTAATCAACTTCTCCGTCAGTTTGTGTCTGTGGGGGCGAAAGGGAGAGCGGGAGAGAGAGAGAGAGAGAGACACGCAAGTTCAACACAAAAAATCAATATGCAGCCCACTCGCTCACTGAAAGTAGCGGCCAGAGAGGAAGAGATAGTTAAAGGGAGAACAGGAAAACAACAGGATGATGCAGACACAGATGAGACTACAAAAGTGGAGGAAACGCGTTTTTGTTTCGCCACCGTGGCTGAGAAGAAATACAGAGAAGGACATAAACACTCGCACATATAATATATTACAGGTTTCAGCTTTTTGAAATACGAAACTCGAATGTACTCTACGCCTATAATGGCTGTGAAGTGATCCATTCCTGAAGGTGTTATGAGGTTTCAGGAGTCTAAACTAGGCAGATCACGTTGATATCACGTCTTTAAGTTACAGCCTTTTTACAGCAAACTTCTCTCTTTGTGTGTTTTTGCTGAGCTGCGGCAGAGGCACATGTTATCGTAGTCGCATGTGAGTTTGTTGCTGGGATGCAACACTGACAATAAAGCCACACAAACCTGCAACAGCCTCAGATAAGGTCTGGCAGAACTTTAAAATGTCCTTTTTTGTGATTTGGTACTATATGAATATATTGAATTGAATTGAACAAGTAGTATTTGAATAAAGCAGTAGTTTTGAATAAAGGCACCTAGTTTCCATGATTGAGCCACCAACCACCATCCACCAGGGAAAAGTGAACAGCCAGCGTCAGCTTGCAGGAAAACTAGCTAATTAGCTAGCTAGATGCAGTAACTTCAGCATCTGTCAGTTTAGATGCGTGTAACCTGCAGCTACCAGCACAAATGTGTTAACAATGCAATGTCAGTCAAACTCGTACAGTAATATGTCCAATCAGTGGTGTGAATTCTAAAGTAGTCCCAAAGATCTTAATTGTAGTTATTAAAATTCTAGCAATTAAAAAAAATTTTAAAAAATCACTTTCTGCCTGCAAAAAAAAGGGAGGAAGATTTTATTTAGAACTTTAGCTAACTTCAAGGGCTCATCAACTTTTTCCACAACAAAACAACATGGTCCACTCACATGAATCCTTGTGCGCGCATATGTGTGTGTAGATATTGATAGGTCTGACTTAAGGTCAATACTGAGTGGGCTATAATGAAGCCAAGATGCAGGAATGATAGTGAAGAGACCATTGACTAGAGGAGGAGGAGGAGGGTTAGAGCTCATCTACAGTACCCTCTCTTTTTTTTTTTAAGAACAACAGCTTTTTGCTTCTACTCCCCCACCCCCTCCCCACCCATCTCGCATTAGCTGTTGATCGATCCCCTCCCTGTGCAGCCCACACTGAGAGAAAATGCAATTAGAGCATTGACCAAATGATTGTGTGAACTGGTGATCGATAGGTAATCATCACCTGAGAGGGACAGGAGGCAGGTTATAGAGGAGAGGGGAGAAGGGGCCAAAGGGTGAGTGGGTGAGTTTGGGGTGAGGGAACGTTGAGAACAAACTGTGACTGAACTGAGATGAGAATGTGGGAGTGGAAGCAGAGGAGGACAAGTAAGGAATAATGGTCAACGACAAGAAATGTGAACGGTATTTTATCCTAAAGGTCATTCTGAGAGTTTTGGTTGAAAGGAAGGGCACTATTTTAATCTGGTTTCCACATCTGCATTTTCCACAGTGCTGGTTTATGCAGTTACATACAGTATAAATCCATAAGATAATGATATGTCTTGACAGACAATATAGAGTAAATATAAAATCAACAAGCCCCCCCCCAAAATGCAAAAACTGTGAACTGTAATTATTTGCTTTCGTGGGCACACAGCACCTCCGTACAGACTCAGCAGAAGAAGATAGACCTCACAAAGACACACACAAAAAAAAAAGCTTTGAATTGCAGCTACTCAGTAATAATGCATCTGACAGTTGGTGCTTTCTCTTGGGCACCACTAATGTTTCCACTATGCAAATTTTATCCACATTATTATCAAAATAAGCATCAGCAAAGACAAGGGGGAGCCCCTTCTGCACTAGGAGAAAGAAAGCATCAGTAAATAAATCAGTAAATAAAAAGTTATTTAACGTTTTATATGATTTGTCATGAAAAAGGAGCACGTATTAATAAAAAGTTAAAACATGTATATTTAAATCTTATTTTAGTAATTAGTGAGATAATTTCCTAAAACAAGATGCTATGGCTTTAGACTCCTATAATAATTGTCAATTCATCATTCTGCAGTTAACATTGATCTGAGTGGGTGAAATTACCTGGAACAACTTGACACCATAGTTAACATTGCCAACCCCTGCCTCTCTAATAGCACTGTTATTGCTACAGTACAGTTCCTCAAAATTAAGAGCAGGTTTTCTCACAAAGCATGTTGCTTCTAACCCCTCCCTGCTGGCTTTAGCTTAATTTTGCCCCTTAAATCTCTGCGTTTAATGCCTCACTTTCCCCGTAATCTGCCAGAACAGACGAAAAAGCCACTTAAAATAAGTCTTACTAATAAACAGCTTAAATCTAAGGACATTTATGACTTCACTATGGTCTTTTGAGAATCTAATACAGTTATTTTACACCATATAGGAACTTATTTAAAGCTAAATGACCTTAGTTTGATTTATGTAACAGTGGCATTATAGTTTTTTTTTTTTATGATTTTTGTGTAGTAACTGAGTTTGCTGTTTATTAACCACCAATTCTAACTATAATTTTGCATTATAATTCCTTGTTGAATAGGTGCAATAAAAGGTCAAAATATACTTTTGACAGTTATTGCTCAGTTACTTTATTGTGTAAAAATTATGAGCCATTAATGAAAGCTTTCACTTCAGCAGGTTAACCGGAAACAACAGACATGTGGGAGGTGATTTTTCCATTAATCTGTCATTTCTTTCACCAGCTGTCATAGCAAGAAAACCAGAAAGTTCCTGCTTTACCCCGAAAAGAAGTATATTCGAGCATACCGCCAGTATACTTCCTTTAAATTAAAAATAAGCAAGTGTACTTCCAGCTTACTTTTTATGTACTTATGAGAGATATACTAGACAAAACTACATTTAAGTATACTTCTTGTACATATACTTGTATATGGACAAGTATAAAGAAAAGTCTAAACATATCTGGCCTTTACTTCTACTTCCTTAATTATACTTCATGTGCACCGACACGTAGACAGAAATACCCAACATGCCTTTCAGTGGTTTAACCTTGTAAACAAACAGCTGTGAAACAAACAAATGATGACATAAATTAAGAGTTTGTCACAATTTTTTGCATTTTCTCAATCACTTAAGTATGAAGTAATACTTGTTGTAGATTTACTCTGTCAAATAGTTATCTGCAACTGAAGCACAGTGGTTGTTGTCACGGTCAGAAAACATCCCAGTAACATGAGAAGTATTTATGTTATATAGGTACAATTGAAATACTCATTTTAAGTACAAGTTGATCAACTCAAAAGTAGAATAAAAATACACTATAAGTAAATTAATAGTTTACCTTTTGTATTTAGATGTATAACAGTAACAGTGTCTATAAAGGTTTATTTTTAGTGTACTTTCATAGACTATAGAGTACGTTGCCATTAGTATACTTAATACATGAAGTGAAGTACTTGGGAAATACGTGAACGTTACGTAAGCGTACTTGTAGAGATAAACTTTGTTTAGTTATTATTTGAATATCACCAAGACACAATCAGAAACTTTACTGAAAGTGTTGCTTCATCTCTAGGATCATGTTGTTTTTTTCTTCCTCCATTAAATGTTATGTTTTGTCACATTTGCAGGGGGTTATGAAAGTGGTGGGGACACTTTAACAGGAAGTGCCTTCACTCTCGCATCCTCTTTGGTGCTCTGTCACAAAGAGGTGGCCTCATTGCTTCCTGCATAAATCCAGTATATTTATGCTCACTCTCTCTTTCTCTCTCTCTCATTTCCTCCTATGTGTTTCATTGTCTCTCGCTCCCACTCTTTCTAACCCTCTCTATCTCGGTGTCTCTGTTTCATGCAGTTCACCCAATTTCCTCTCCATCTCTTTTCTCTGTGTGAATAGCTTAAAAAGCATTATGCACCACACTGATTCACTCATATCATGAATAAAATAACACTACCAGTCACACAGGGTCTAAACCAGGCTTTGACATGGGTTTTCCAAGGCAGATATCAATATCAGTATTTCAGAATAGAGCTGCCTGTAGCAGGACATACAGTTTGGACCCAATATTCTGTATATATCTTTTTCAAATGTCACCGTTTTCATGCCAAAATGTATTAAAAAAAACATAACAAAACATTATAAACAAATAATTACCTTGATAAATATATTGATAGCACATTACAAAATAACTCTGTACATTTACATGCTATGTACTTAATATCTTATTAAATATGTGTACTTTATGTATACTGTATATTATTATTTGAACTCAAAGACACTCACAAAACAGTACAACTAAAAGAGCAGAAGTGATATGAGAAAAGCTGGTGATAAGATAAAAAGGCAGGCATAGTTAAAAATAATATTCTGTGGTTTTTTCCTGCACAGCATGTCAGATACTGACATTATGAGTCTAATCACAGTTTAACAAAACTGTACTGAGCTCACAAAAAAGTCTTACACCTGAGGTCATCTAATAAGAAAATGTGCTTCCTATTCATTTCCTTGGAAGGCTTATAAAAATGTTTCATAGCCACATGCATACAAAATCAATCAGTCGAAATGTGACATTTGTGACTGATCCTTACATGTTTCCATTTCCATTAGAGCTGCAGGAGATCTCCTGTTGAACAGGTCTGTGGCATGGCAGCTCCAAGATTGCACAACAGTGCTCTGAGCTAAATACTAGTGTCAGCATGCTGACAATGCCAACATGCTGATGGGAAGGTGCTATAAAGTCACTAATGTCAACATCTATGTTAGAATGCTAATATTTTCTAATTGGAAATAAATACAACCAGAGGTGATGGGAATTAGTTTTGCCATAGATTTGGCCATAAAACAAAGTACTGAGCACAGTTTTGGCTGGATAGTGGAAGAAAAGTCCAAAGAGCAGGATTCATACACTGGAGACAACAGGCTCGTGTCCAGGAGCTTTTTCCTGGAGTTCTGGGAGTACTGTCTGAAGGTAAAAAAAACTTTGAGGATCCAGGAACTATGAGGACAGGACCTGCAGCGCTGGACATCAATGATTTGTCAAATACTGGGCACCAATAAACCAGCTGCAAACATAAAAAAGCAACTGACTGTCACACAAATCAGCGGGCTAATTTGCTTAATCTTACAAAGGCAAATAACCATTCCATGAAGGACGTACACCCCAAGAAAGGAAAGTACCAGCAACTTTCCAGTGGGAACAAGCCT
>JAUBNQ010000015.1:13166391-13189346 GCA_032353495.1 Ctenopoma kingsleyae
ATTCTGTGCTTTGTGTATTAGTATTCTGTGTTGGTGCTGATCTTTATTTCTGGTTGTGGTTCTTTTCTTTTCTTTTTCTTGAACTGAGAGCGGCTGTAACAAGGCAAAACAATTTCCCTCTGAGATTAATAAAGTTTTTTTAATCTTGAATCTTGAATCTGAATCTTGATCCATTATCTAACAGGAATACTATTTCTCATCTAAATAAACCCAGAAACAGCAGCACTTTGCTATGGCACCACTCTCAGGCAAAGATTTATTTGTTACCCCACCAGTAAAAAGAATCTCAGAACACTAAAGTTTAATTTTGTGTTCTGTAACAAGAATTAGAATCTCACAAGACCACAAAAACGTCTTGTTCAAATTCTAATATTTTCCGCATTCACTAAACGAATTGAGACTAACTTGATTAAGTTGGGGAGATCCAAGTAGGACACAACCTGCAAAAACTAGCCGAAGATATATATGTATTCTCATTCTTTCATTTTTTGATTCTATTTTCTGCAGGAGCTCACAAAGCTATCGATCTCATTATGTATAAAAAGTAAGAGAAAGAAAGCAGACGAGGCATGGCGGAGTACGAAGATTACAGCAAGACTGCATACACACCCAGAATTACCCTGCCTCCATGGCTCCAATCTATTTCAATTGGACATGGCTGCTGAGTGTGTAGCATCAGCTCTTACACACACTTCACATGCTGCACAGCCCATAAACAGAGTGGTGGAATGCATTCAGATTTGACACACACAAACACACTCTCACGTGGGCACAGGTATGAAAAGCCCAACATAATGCCCATGTACGCGTATGTAAAGACACACAAACATACCCACAGCAGACAGAAATCCAGACTATCCCCCCCACACACCAGCTGTTTACTACTGTCAGGAGTAATAAAAACAACATGAGTCAGTTTGAGAAAAGCATTTGTGAGAGAAATCTAAAACTATGAAACTCCATATGGTTCCTCTGTCTCTGTCTGTCTCTCTTCATCAGCTTTTTCTTACTTCTACCTTTCACTCTCTGTGCAGAAAAAAATGCAGCGTTGCATGAGCTCAGTTGAGAGAGATGACAGATTATTGTAGACGCTGACAACCTGTATAACACTCATAGCTTCAAAATTAAAATTTTCAGCTCTGAGACTTAACTTGAAATGAATTAAGGAAATGGATAAAGCCAGCTGCAGAGGATGACAGCAATGTTTATTAAGTTTTTTCTCACATTATGGCATGTCACTTATAACAAGGCGCTATCACAATATTCTACAAGCTAAAGATATTCTCTCCTTTTCAGTTTAATTCTGTCTTGACTCCAATGATTCACATGGATTAAAATGAAGTTACAGAATGAGGAAAAGTCAGGTCATTGAAATGCAAAGTACATATTCATTTTTTCCTCCCTCAGTCCATTCAGCAGTGACGACTTTAAGCAGAGTTGCATACCAGCCTGAGCCGCAGGAGCAGAAGCAGCAGCAGCACTTGTGCTTGACAGAGAGGGAGAGACTGTTATAGAAATGTAACACATTGCCATCTGCAGGCAAGTCAAATCAGCAGGCGGGGAGGCACGCACACACAGAAACATTCATACACGCAAGCAAGCAGATGAACCCGCTGAGAGCGAAACAAACTTGTCTAATTTAATCAGAAAACTCATCACAGAAAATAAATTGCACTCGTGAACTTGTTTATTATTCATTCATTCATTGTTGAAGCTGGACAAGCTGCTATTTTACACTGAACAGAAATAAATATGAGCTGTGCTGTTGTTGTTTAGTGGTGTGAATTCAAGAGGGCTGCCTGCTGATGTTGACTTGACTATATAGCCAGAGTGTGTGGAGCATGTGCTTCGTGTCTGGAGGAATTATTATTATTATTAAAAACATGAGATACTTTACTCATCCACATGGAGAAATGTCCACACACCAGCCGCAGCAGCAGGAAAGTTAAAGGAAATAAGATACAAAATGTGCAATAAAAATAAAAGACAATACAAAATTCTTTAATTTTTAAATGGTGCTCATAGATCAAATGCACACGTAGGCACAAACATGGTTATACACCAATTGGGAACCACTCCGACACATGTAGACACACTCACACATACTCTCACCAAGAATGAAATGAGAGCCATCAGAGGCCCAGTGACGGAAAGCAATGGTGACACCAGCCGTCAGCCAACATCAGCCCTGGGAAGATCGCCGTGACAACCACGACATCGACCCCTCCAAGAGATTATCATCAGCTGCTGCCTCACAGCTAGAAGGCATGCGAGCACACACACACACACTCAGCCCCTAACCTATTAAATGACAGAGGACACAACATGGTTTTAAATGAAGGATTAATCACAACAAAGATTTAGAAGATAACAAAATTTCATTGCATGTTTTCTGCAAAGATTTTAATTAACTTTTGATCATTATATCGAGGGAAAGCAGCACTGACCAATATCTGGGATTTAATGTGTTTGAAAATAAAAGAATCTGTCGAACCACCAGAGTTTAGGAATGTTATGTCCAGGGTGTTTTTGCGATGTTAAGGTGCACCCAGACTAGATTTTGCTACCCATTCATTTTTAAATAGAAAATGATGGCTACTTCCTTCTAGCTGCATATTAAACCTGCCGTCTTTGCTTCATGCCTAATTCAAACTGAGCAAACGTCTGTAATCTTGAGGTTCTACAGTTTCCAGCTAGTTTGAGAGAAAGGCTGGCATGACCTTCGAATACAGTAAATATTGATCGTGGACCACAGACATGAGCAATGCTTGCTACACAGTTTGTGCTTACAACTTTGTCCAAACTATTTATACCACTAACCGCTCCTTTAGACCAACCTCTATCGATGGATTAATTATGGGTTCACATTTAAGCATTCTGTTTAAAAACAGATAAACTAGTTTTATTGGCAGAAGAAAAAATAAAATCCAAGAAAATTCTGCTGACTAGAAGGTCAAAATGATCACAAAATACATGTTGACCACGAGGATGATTGCAATGATGCTGTTGCTGCTGAAGTTGATGACAACATTAAGAATGATTACACTGGAAAACAATGACAGCTGTTGATAACAACATTAATGATGATAATTATGACACAAATGATGACAGTAAATCCATAAATTCTGTCACTTATCCAAATGTGGGTAACTGTGGCAACATTTTAGGCTACATGTCCTTTTCCTAAACTGGATGGACGGGATGTGAAGGTGTTTCAAGGCCAGATGGGATGCTCCATTAGCCCTGGAATTTCTTCCCTTTTAGGGAATGTCTGGAATATCTCTGAAAGTTTTTTTCCGTGTCAGCACTGAAGTCAGAAGTAGCAAATACATTGATACTTAACACTGTACAACATGTACGCAGGAAACAGATTCTTGTCAGCTGATATATCCAATCTAGAACATTCTGATTTTGCACTACAATATGCAGATCTGTCCAACTTCATTAAAGTTTTGAATGGCACTCTCCCTGACCGTAACCCACTGCTGAAAGATTGTGGGTTAGGTTGATTACCTGGTTCAGGTATGTTCAGCCAGTCAGGAGCTTTAAGTGCAGGGCTGGTTGCAATACGAGCAGGCCAGTGCCCCCCTACATACTGTACAAGCATTCGGCCACATGAGCCAGAATTGAGCATTAAGGCTTGTAATGTGAGTGTAGCCTAAATTTGATGCCCAGATGGCCTCCGGGACATCTGCAGCCACTCTGCAGAGGCATTAATCCACCTTTTCAGTCTTCCACTTCCCATAGTATCCACTCCATACTACTGATGAGACACTTCATCACAGCACACCAACCACCTGCTTAATCTTCAATAACACAGGAACTGGTTCTGTAAATGCTCAGATGTATATAAGATCTGTTTGTTTGCCATGTTAAAGGTAAAAGTCTCACTATTACACTTAAACTGATACCGTATTCTCAGTAGTGACTTTATTTGTCCGTCTGATACTGCATGATAAATACGTCAATAAGTACAATATTTATTTCCTAAATTATCGGAAATTGACACTACACTGAGTAAAGCCAAAAAGTAAAGTCATTTAACAGAAAGTATGGCTGAACTGATGAAGAAAATGAAGTTTTCATCTTTGTCCTAATTTTCATCACTGTATTCCTGAGAGAAATTGATGATAATGTACATTTCATATCCAATTTTCTTTCATATTCAAATGTTGTACTTTTAGACACACTGTGACTCTCTTTGGCAGCGTCTTTGCATAACTGAGACATTCTCAGCAGACACGACATATTTTAATACTTGTATTTGATTTTTGTCTTACTTCATCATATTTGCTCTATTTTCTTTCTTTTTCATAATTAATCTTTTGGCATTTGTTGTCTGTGTTTATTCCATCTGACACTAATCCACTCTGGAGAAAAAAAAACTTTAATGAAACGTAAGCGTAAATTTTGTTTTGTTTGTGTGACAAAATCCATACATAATGTCAATTCGTGGTATCACCAGATGCTACATGAATCCCAACGTGTATTGTGTATTTCTGCGCTCATGGCAGCAGGTTGTACAGTAAGTGCATGAACTAGGAGTGAACTCTGTAGTATGTGGTAAGAGCCCTTGATGCCTATGGGGAAGGGAAAGAAAAAGAGGAGGCAGAGAGGCTCCTCTGGAGATAAGACTCGCAGAATTAATCCTCTTGATGAAGCCTCAGCCTTAGCCCCACTCTGTTTATCTGCCATTCAAAGGCTCCAACAGGAGCGGAAGGGAACATGGAAAATAGATTAAACTTCTCCTGTCTAGACACCACACACATACTAACACAGGAATGAGCACACCCCATAGTGACAAATGTTGACAAGGCAGATGACAAAGCAAGGTATCATTGAAAATAAGCAATTTAGAGGGTAAGCAAAGTGTCCCAGAGTTTCCCTACTGTTGAATGAGTGGGTCGGCTACACTGCTTTACACAAGAAAACACACATGTGGAGAGTTCTGCATTGGTCTTCTTACCCAAAATCTGACAAATAGGCAGGAGTCTCTAATAAGTAAACAACAAAATCTAACATTTGTCAGACCTGATGTTTTTCTGATTCAACTCTATTGGCATGAAAATACTCTTTGTTCTTGCCTTCTAAAATACTATACACAGCCAGCCACAACACTGAAATACTGACAGGAGAGATGAAGAACACTGATTATCATGTTACAGTGGCACCTGTCACATGCTTGGATATATTAGGCAGCATGTGAACAGTCAGTTCTTGAAGCTAATGTGTTGGAAGCAGGACAAATGGGCAGGTGAAGGATCTGAGTGACTTTGACAAGAGTTAACTTGTGATGGCTAGATAACTGGGTCAGAACATCTCCAAAATGGTAGGTCTGGTCCCAGCGCAGTTTGCAAGTGGCCCTAGCTACCAAACATGGTCCAAGCAAACTGGGTCATAGATGCCTGAGGCTCACAAGGGTAGCCCATCTAGTCCCGATACCACAGAAGAGCTACTGAGACAGAAATTGCTATAAAAATAAATATGTTTAACATAGCAGTGAAGTGTGATCAAATCTTTAGTGATCTCTCGCTAAACCAAAAGTGTCTAACTACGAGTTACTCATGACTAGGAAAAGTGGGAAAAAATAAGTGGACAGTAGTGCCAATTTTGGCTACAACTGAGAAAACAAAAACAAACAAAAAAAAAAAATCCTTGGATTCATTTTCACTTGATCTTTCTGAAGTGTTCAAATTTGTAATTGGCAGTAGTGGCCCAGTTTTAGAGCTCAGTTGGCATCATTCAGTGTGATATTGCATCATTTCCAGTTAGTACAAAACAGTGCTGTAGTCTGCATCAGTTTTAGCTATGCTACCTGCCAAAATAGTGGACTGTCAGATGTAGTATGAATTTTATGTTATTAGTTTCACTGCATACAAATAGGTCATAATTGTAGACTTGTGGGCAAAGATTTTGTACATAGTTCCAAAGAGTGCATTCCTTTCTAGTGTATTTTTTTCCAAAACCCTAAGGTTTACACACATACCATTAAAAAGAACAGCCTCAGAATTGGTACAAGTTCTAATTTTCTCACTTTTGGGATAATGCTAATCTCCTTTGATTACTCATCTTGTTCTTTATCGAGATAATAAGCAGCCATTTTGTCCTGATCCATCATCGACATGGAAACTCATTTAGTTGAGTATTGTGCCTCTTACTTTGTGTTCCTGAATAATAGAATGGGATTTCTGTGTTTCTGTGAATAGATTTCTTTATAGAAATTATCCTTGTGTGATGAGAGCTTTGTTAATAACAACTAAATGAATAGAGAACTAAATGTTTTGTTAAATAATACCAAAATGTAAGATGAGCATCTTTTATTAAATCATTTATCTTAGACCTTTCTCACTGTGTAATAAAACTGTACATATTTAAAAAATCTTACCTCTTACAAAATACTTGACTAGTTTTAGTTTAGTTAGAAATTAGAAAGCATTTACACACAAGTAGCTATTCTGATAAAGAATTTACACATGATAAAATACCATTGATCCTAATGATTCAGGTAAGAGATTTAAGGGCAACCTGAGTAAAGGTTTGGGTCTATACAGAGCAGGGCAACAACAATCTTCAAATCCAAGATAATTCAGAAATCAACAGTAAAAAAATGTGTTCCTGATTTGCCCTCTGTACATGTGTGGTTGTAGTAAACCTGGCAACCTCACCTGCACATGGTCACGACTGTTGGTGGTCAAGACATTTCTGTTAATATACAGCTTAATTACAGCATGTGAATTAGTGAGCATAAGAGGCGGTGGTAGGCATTTTCAGGGCAAAGGTCCAGCATTTACGCTAAGCAAGACAAAACACTCTCTAGCTTCCTACTTAATGCGCACACATGAATGGGTTTTTGTGCCATCGTCTTACTCATAAAACAAACCAAAAATGTTTATTTCCTAAAATGTTGAATGATTCCTTTAAACACCAGTGACATTAAATCTTTGGTCAAACCTTTATGCAATTAAGAGTGAACTAAAGGTTTCTGGTTTGAACCAAAAGGAGTCTAAGTGCACTATATGAGGCCTGACATGCAAATTCCACTTCTACTAAACATGCTGCTTTGATATTAGATTGATTCCCTAGAGATATATACATCCATTTGTCACTAATTGGTTTGTCATGGTACAAGTCATTCACAGAATTTGAATTTCTGCAATTTCATCAGGTCATGTGTTTTCATTTGTCTGTCTGTTCACAGCCATTTATAGAAATACATTTGGGTCAAATTCTACTATTTGCCATCAATTCAGAGGCAATTCTGTCCTGGTAAATGAAAGAGATGGAGGAGGGAATGTGTCTATTACAGCCGGTTTGGTGCAGAATGAGCTCCATATGTATTTACTGTGTGTGTTGCTGCATGCGTTGTCCATGCGCACAAATGCTAGAGGGGCAGACACAGAGACACAATTGAAAAAAAAAGAAAAAAGAAAAACTGAATACAGTGTCTATATGATAATGTGAATGAGTGTGAGTGTGTGTGTGCGTGACACAGCTGCATGATGATAAATTGACTGATAGCCGATCTAGCTGAGCTTACACCCTCTAATTACTTTTTAATTGACAGCCATTAAAGATCCCCATTCCCAATCCTGATTATCTGCTGAACAGAGCAGTGATCTAACTGCCCCTTCCCATCCTTCCTTATTTATCTTCTCTGGTGCTGATTTGCATCATTTCTGTCTCTTGATTCTACACTGACATCCTTAGCCATTGGCAAAAACGTGAAACAAAGAGTCTAAGGTTGGGCTGCAAAATATTTTAGGAGATTAATAACCTATATATTATAAATTCATACGATATTTACAAACTGTCACCTGAGTGTTTCACTTTAAAGAATAGAAATGCATATAGTATCTTACAGTGCAATATCTTTACATACACATCTTAATAAAATAGAAATTACAAGATATCATAAGTCCTTGACAAAGGTGCAGTTGTTTTTGTAAAAAAGCAGCAGTTTTGTCTTATTATTGGTCTTATGAGATCACTTTTGTCATACGCACAATTTAAAATCTGGCAGTTTTTGTGTTGTTTCTTTTGTCGGTCAAGGAGAAGCACTCTGAGGAGCCAAATTTCAAAAAGGTGGTGAATATTTTATGTTCCACTTGCCCACATGAAGTGTTTGCTTTGACAGAGGAAAGGTTTTTTGTTTATCTTAAGGTTTTCATTAGTGTTGGGCTTAGTCACGTACAGTAACTTTAATAACTGGGGATATTTTATGGTAACATTTTACTATGTGGAGTTATGTGGATGAAACAACACCACAAGATGCAGCATCATGGCACAGTACATGAGGTCAGCCAACTTTATTTTAAACACTCTTACTAAAGTAGTATATTGACTGTAACCCAAAAGTTGTGTATCTGACTGCAGTAAAAAAAATGTTAGCACAAATAAGTATGTAGGTAATATTGTTGGGGGCATGTGTGCCCAATTATTACAATAACAGAAGAGACATGATGGAAAATATGGAGAGAGTGACATATGTAGGTGATGTTATGCAGTAAAAGCTGCAGTGAGAGTCAGACAGGGCATGCTAAGTTTCAGGGTCAGTGTTTTAAATTTCCCTGGAGACTAAGGAGTTTGAGTACAATTAAATCATCACGTTCAAGTAGATTTGTTTGAAACTTGTCTGATCACTTTGTGCCTGTGTTTCGTAACTGTATCATAACAGATACAGTATGAATGATGATAAAACTACACTCAGATTGAGTAAGGCACTGTGTTATTAAAGGCACTAAGGACTCTATAGCCAGCTTAGTTTTCTGTAAGTTACTCAGTGACAATCCTCGCGTTCTGAAATGTTTTCTATATTTAACTGCATGCAAAATCCACACATGGATTATATGTGCAGTGTGTCTGCTAGTTTCTTGTATCTCTACCTTCTGTTTGATCTGTTCAAATGACAGAGTGGTGAAAAACTTGTTTCATCAATGTACAAGAACTTTGAGGATGACAGTATGATAAGTGTTGACAAGATCATGACACTATGTTGTTTGTTCTTCTGTGAGGTGTCGCTGTGAGTGTGTGTGTGTGTGTGTTACTGACACAGACTGTCAAGCATATGTGATCAGCTTTCGTCCCTTGTGGATCTGTCTGTGAGTAGTCATAAGCAGCCTGGTTATTCAAAGAAAGTGATGCAGTGAATCCAGCATGTGTGGCACACCTACACTAATCCATGCATACTGACAGGGGCTGTTGTCCAACATACACCACCAGTCAAACATTTGGACACACCTTCTCCTATAGTGTTTTTTTTCTTTATTTTTTTATTATTTTCAACATTGTGCGTTAATACTGAAGGCACTGAAATAGTTATGGTGGCTACCTCATAAGGTAGTCACCTGGAATGGTATTCCAACAGTCTTGCAGGAGTGTTTCTGATAACTGGCAATGAGTCTTTAACCATGGACATCGTTAGGTCTATTTTGGGGGAGCTGAAGCCCCCCCTAAAATGTTCCCAAGCCCCCCCTAAAATTTTAGATAAATATAATATTTTATAATTATATATAACATTTTACTACGTGGACTTATGTGGATGAAACAACACCGCAAGATGCAGCATCATGGCACAGTACATGAGGTCAGCCAACTTTATTTTAAACACGCTTACTAAAGTAGTATATTGACTGGAATGGAAGGGCGAAACATCGTCAAGGAACTAAAACAAGTCCAGTTGCTACTGAAAAACCTTTTTTGAGATATGTATGTTAATCCTACTGTAAAAAGAAATGTCTGAGGACATGCCTGGGCCTCTTCACATAACCAGCTCTGGTCCTCCTTAAAAAGGTTTGGACACCCCTGCCATAAGTGAAAGGAAATTTAGGCCTCTGTATGTTTATGTAAATATTCCTTTTAAAAAACTGTTGTTTTCAGCTACAATAATCATTTACAATATGAACAATTACTACACATTCATTCTGATCAATTTGATGTTATGAAATCTGCTTTTCTTTCACAAACATGCTCAGGCTGTTTTTTTTATCTCAGTTCGTCCCAATCCATAAATAATACATTTTTAAAACCGGAGCTGCGGGTTTGACTTAAGGAAACATAAGTAAAGTTAAGCAATGAACAGTCATTGACACCTACTCACAATCTCTGACTATGCACTGTTAGCATAGTTAATTTAACTTAAAACTTGAGTGACTATAATTGTTATTTTAAGTTTAATACACTAAATGCAAAGTTTATTCAACGTAATTTTATTTATAGTATAGATTTCTCTTCCCAACTATTCTACTTAAAATGTTAAGTTTAATTCACTAAATTTCTAAGTTAAAATTATTTGCGATATTAATATTACAATAATTATGCAATAACTCCACAATATGTCATTTTAAATCATTAAATTAGAGCATTTTACCTATTGACAACAAAAATACAAAACACAATATATTATTTTTCCATTTTATTTCAATTCACAACAGGAAATTCAATAACATGCCTTGAAAACCTGCTACTAATTTTTTTAAACAGAGGTTTTACCTCCATAAATACTACTAGCATTGTGTCAAATGAATGAGTGGCTAGAGAGCTCCTCAGAAACACCAGAGAGCTACTTTCTTGAGCATTACCTGAATAAAGGTGAAAGTCTTTTTCATGCACTTGGGGTAGTCCAGGTCCAGGGCATACATCAGTCCAAAAAACATAGAACACCCGAGGCAGGTTGGCCAGTCCATCCAGCACCACATTCTCTTCCAAGACGATGACCACTCTAGATGAGCTCAGCTGAACATTTCCTTGATGAACACAGAGGATTCCCACTGGAGTTTCACTGTACAAGTCGTTGTCAGTTACACCCTAACAGAAAAAAGCGAAAATGACAAGGAGATTATTATTATAGCAATCAGATAATTGTGTTGTCCACCAAAAATTACCTCTGACTATTTATGATGAAGAGTTCTCAATAATAAATTCAATTGGAAAAAATGGGTAGGAAATATAAACCCCCAACATTTCCTGAAAATTAAGTGTCTTACAGTGCAGGTCTTCAAGAAGGCAGAAGGGTCATCCCCCAGCATGACTGGCAGTCCTTGAAGGCAGATGATGTTTGTTGGCTCAGTGGTCTGAAACATGTTGGACATAACTTTAAGGATATTTGCATGTATGTATCGAATACATTACAGAATTTCCCCACAAATTTTATGACATGCAAAAATACAGGTGGTATGAATGGACAGGAGAGAGAAGATGTAAGGGAGAAGTCAGAAGGATAGAGTATAGAAGAGACATGAAGACCTGAGACTGAAAATTAGATTAACAAAAGGAGAGGAAAGGAAACGGAAGGAAGAGCAGAGGATAGAAGACATCAAGTAAAAGATGAGTAGACAGCATAGAAAGTAAAATGGAAGGAGAGAACAAGAGATGGAGGAAGAATGAGTAGAATGATAAAGACAAGTCAACCCACCTGTGTGTGACATTAAAGAGTGAGTGAGGCCTCTCTTTCTCCTAAACAGGTTAGTCAGGCTTGGAGACACAGGGCATGATAGAAGTCCTCTCAAAGATTTTCCCCACCATCCTGTTGAACCCTGAAAAAATAAAACATAGCAAATCATGTATAAACCAATGGTCTCATGATCAAAATCTACGATCCTCAACACTACGCAGTTTGGGCCACTTAGTTTAACCACTCCCAGAGGTCTTAGCTAGCATTAACCATTTTTCAGCATCTTCCAATATATATCTTTATGGTCAACATGGGTATATATATAACGCTATTGTGATTTAAAAATATTAAACAGCCTGTATGAAAGACCAACAACAATAGATAGTAATAAATAGTCCTGTCAAACTGGTTAAAACTACGTTTTTCACTGCTCACTAACAGCCCACAGAGTAGTACTGTAGCTAAGCTAAGCTAGCTAACTTAAGACGTGAAAAATGTCCGTCACAGGTTATGTTAACATTACAAAAAAGTTACGCAACTCGCACACAGTCTTACAGTGAAAATGAAAATACTGCAAAGCAACAGGTTTCTGTTTCTCCCCAACACAACTCACCAGGTTTAGCAGACCGTGATATGACCGTCGCACCGCCGCGCTCCTCTCTCCTCTGCTGGAAGCAGCCCCCGTCCGCGGAGCCTCGTCCTTCACCTGGCGGGAAGTTCAATGCGGGGCTAAGTCCGCCGACAGCGCCTGTGGGCCCCGTTCAACAAAAGTAGCTATCGCATAGCTAAGAGGTGAAAATGTCCCATTTAACTGATGTTTCCACGCGTAAAAAACAGACTCTCGAGTAAGAAAAATGACAATAAAAGAAGAACAGGCTGAAAATGTCCGTTTCTTCACACTCGGTGAAGCCAGCGGGTAAAGTAACGTTAATGTTCGCGCTCCCATCAGCCAATCACAAGCTTTTAATTCGGTCTCTATGGAGACAAAGAGGTGTGGTCATAACTAAAACTTCTTATTTTAAAGCGATTTAACTTAAAAATATACTTACATTGCAATTGCATATATATATATTCATATATGTTCTACTACAAATTAGTACAATATTCATCATTTTAATTAAATAATGATAGCTACATTTATTATGTTTTAAGTGCATACCTGCGCTCAGTGATATACTGTATGAAATGTGTGGATATATAATTTAAAAATACTATGATAATTACTATATTTTAGGGGGGCTTGGGCAGGGGCGGGACCACAGGGGTGGCTGGGGGTGGCACCGGCTACCCTTGAAATCTGATTGGCCACCCTGCCTGGCCACCCCCACCAGAGCTGTCAATCAGTTTGTTTCAGACTGGTAAAATACCTATTATTTTGATGATAAAGGAGAAAAAGGGGTAAGTAAACAGTTGTTTGCAATATTTAGTGTTTAATAATTAGCAAATATTTGATTGATGTTTAAGTTGATAAGTAAGTTGTGTAGAGTTAGCATAGCGCCACTAAGTTGTATAGAGTTAAGCTATGCTAAGCTAAGCATGCTACTTCTGTGACTGGGAAAAATTAGCCTGCACCCTAAGCCAGAGGTCCCATACCACCGGGCCGCGACCCGTTAGCAGTCCGTGTGTCATTTTGGGAAAGAACATAATTATTTTATTTCCGTTTTCACACAACAGTCTTTTTATTTTTAAACACTCACAGTCCGGAATCTCTGCCGTCTGCGCTCTGTTTGTAAACGAGCCTGGTGCGTTGAGCACGTCCGTGCAGCAAGAGGGTCAATTGCTGGACATTGCAAATGATGGTGGCCTTTAAAGTAAGTTTGAGACGATCTCTGTATAACACACCTGCGTTTTAGTCGCCACAAAAGAGATCGGCTTTTCAATCAAATTGTGTCCACTGCATAGTTCTTAAACCTTGGACTACTCTTCACTACAACCTAAGACTGCAGGGTATTTACAGTTTTTTCCAGTTGCTAAAGCACAATTTTGACAACAAGGCTCATTTTTGTAAATCATTTATCACAATTCACGAAACACCTCACCCAAAGAACTAAACACCTCACATAACCTGCTAAATGAAGCTCTGCATTCAAAACTATATAAACACTTATTAAAACCAAACTTTTGCTATAAATAGTAAACTTTTTTTTCCCATGCCTAAATTTTTCATTGTCATTTTAGTGTGCCACCCTTCTACAGTCTGTGCCCCTGCCTGGCCCCCCCAAGAAAAAAATGATAGTCACTCCCCTGGGCTTGGGGGCCTAACGACGTCAGCGTATTTTATAAATGGCACAGTTAAAGAATTTTCGCAGTATTTATTGTAAAGAATCCATTTTGCCAATTACCACATAATTTATCTAATTGATTTATTTTAACATTCGTAGATCTTTTAAGAACAAAAAAGAAAAAAACCTATGTATAATAATAATAATATTTCATTTGGAAGAATATAGATTTTAGTGTGTGTTTGACTCTCCAGAATACTGTAAAATCAAACACACACACACACACAGAGTCATGGGAGTATGTGCCTGAGGCTATAACGTCTCCTCCTCTACAGTGTAAAGTGTGAGGGTCCTGTATTGAGCCGTGGGCTATCAAAGCATCTTTTTATTGTGTTCAGCCCTAGTATCCATCAGATCAAAGAGGATGTGAACTCTGCCTGAGTGACTACCTTCTTTTTCCTCCTCCTCACTACAACACCTGAAGCACACAGACACTGTAGATACAGTATGGTACAACACACTGTACTGTGAGCTTAATATTCAAGTAGTAGATGAAGCTGAAGCTGAAGGAGTCCAGGACAGAGAGATGTATAATGGAGAATGGAAACTGATCTAAAACGAAGAGAACTGAAAACAAGGGAAAGAAGTGAAATGAAACAGGAAGGAAACATGCAAAGGAAACAGAAAAAGGAAGAGGAAGGGAATTGACATGAAAGGACGGTAGAAGGAAAGGGGAAAAATTGTGTGGGAAAAGGTGCAAAAAAGCAGATGGGAAAAATAAAGGAAAGACAAACGAGAAATAGAAAGTAAAATGAGAAGAACACAAGAGAAAAATCAAAAGGAAAGATGAAGAGAAACAAGAACCACATGTCTGAAAAGATGCACAAATAGAAATAAACCTAAACCTGAAGCACTGAAAGAAAAAAGTGTGAGATATTTGGAATGATGGAGGTAAGGCTGGTGTTGAGGTTTGGGGCTATTGATGTGTGCGATGGGTGGAGGGCCGGCATTATTAGAGGTCATCTCTGTGGATTACAGAGGCAGAGTTCAGTGCAAAATGGCGCCATGCAATTTACCTCCATGAAAAATAGATGCAGTCGACGAATGAAGTGACACATGCACTTACAGAGAGAGACCGACAAGGGGCTGGATGGTTGTGAAAACAAACTGAACAGCCTTTGGAGATGATAAGGTGTGTTGTGTGCATGTGTAAGCGAGTGCGTGT
The DNA here is from genome assembly GCA_032353495.1 of Ctenopoma kingsleyae. NCBI lineage: Eukaryota > Metazoa > Chordata > Actinopteri > Anabantiformes > Anabantidae > Ctenopoma > Ctenopoma kingsleyae. Next base: position 13,181,228 of record JAUBNQ010000015.1, read on the forward strand.
ATAAAACTACACACTAACACAAAGGATTTCTATTAAATTAGTGCTTCAAAACATATAATCGACCCAGACACTTTCTATTCCGACAGTTGTCGGTTTGTTAGAAGACACTTTATATCTTCATATATTGTACATACAGTGGTATTTCAGTATTTTCATCTCTACTTTTCAATTAACATTAAAGAAAAAAGGAAGATTAGTACACTATTTGTAAAGTATTTTCATGAGAAAAATGCGGAATCAGTTCATAAATTATTCCCCATGCTCTACAGTGTCTGCTGTGCTAAGCTTGGAGCATCTGTGTACAGAGCGACAAGGTCAAGGCCAACATGTTCAATTTCAACACCGTTTCTATTCTGTATAGCATATATGTAATCATCCATTCCAAGTGTGTGGACTGACTGAACTCTAGCTCTAAAACCTATACATGTGTCTTGTTCACCTATGGCAGACATGCACTGAAGTTAGTCCAAGTATAAGCAAGGTAGCTTAAAATATTACATATATTTAGCCCTGAACTGCAAATGGGCATACATTTATATATATATATATATATATACTGTATAAATAACAGGACAAAAGCTCTCTGTAGGCCCCAAAGATAGAATTTTGTGGTGAGTCATAGATCAGGACCACAGAGGGCATAAAATCATTTCTAATGCTTTGAGTGTTCCCAGGTGCACACTGGTCTCAATAGTTATACTACCGGGACTCCTCTGTTCACCCAAACTGTGTAACCAGGCAAGAAAAGGTTTGGTCAGGGAGGTGACTGAGATCCCAACAGTCAGTCTAACAGAGTTACAGAAGTCCTCTGCAGAGATGTAAGAACCTGCCACAAAGACAATCATCTCAGCAGCACTGTATCAATCAGGTTTTTATGGTAGGTCTTGACAGATGCCTGCTTGGAGTTTGCTAAATAGCATTTAAAAGATTCAGAGAACAAGAGAATTGGTCTGATAAGACTCTTTGACCAGAATTGTGAGCATTATGCGCCAGCATCATGCTCTGGGGCAGTAGGGACAGGAGGTGTGGTTAGAATTTTTTACCATAAATAACTGAGCTACTAGTAAATACTGAATTGAAGATTTTAAATCGCACATGGAAAAGTCTCTTATTGTTTTGGTACAGTATATCTAGATTATGCTTGGACATAATTTAAGGTTGGTAAATGCCATGAACTTAACATTAATTTTACCTGCTGTGGGTTTTGAATGTTACTTCCATCCATTATCTTGTATCACTGAACTGCTTATTACAGCTGGCAATCCTTCACTTAAGCTCAGAGCAACATGGTGAAATGTGTTATCTCCGCCCAGGCTAATTTGATTCAAGGTGCCATATATTGACTTGTGGCAATTCTGTACCACCCACACAGGGACATAATTTTCCTCTCGGGAGGCAGGGAGCTTCTGTAGCTCGACAGCTCCGGACTGGCCCCTCTGTCATGAACCTGTCAGAGAGCTGCAGGGCACAACACCAGCTGATAATGTATTCTTCCTAATCCAACACCAGTTCCAATTGAGCTGCAATTCAGCTTTGTGCATCTGACCACAAAATTGCCATAAGCCAATAAATAAATATATAAATCGCAACTGGCCTTCTCTTAAGTGATCTGTTATGGTTAAGCCCTAAAAAGTATCTGTGCATGTGGCTGTGTGACCACAGTGCTGGCTGTGGTGCCAGTTCTCCCTCCTGCTTTGTTGACAGAAGATAATTTGGTTTTGACAGCAGATGCTGCCTGTCCTCTCCTGTGCCCCTATTAGAGGCAGAGAGGTATAGGCTTTGACAAGCAGTGGAATGTGGAAAGCTCCCTCCTCTAGTCCATTCTGGTCCAGTAGGCAACTTGAGTACAGCAGCAAATGAGTTGCCTCGCTTTGCATTTCACCTTTCTTATTCACAATTTGAATCACATTGGTAAAAGGAAATGCAGAGTGATGCGATAACATGCCCAGATGTCTCTCGCTCGTGCGATGTGCAGCCGTTTAGGAGGCGTCGGTGACAAGATAGCGAGAGGAGGTCGCATCTCTTCAATCCACCTGCTCGCTACTCATTCAGTTTTAGCAACTGCAGCAAAAACACAACAGTGGCCACATTTATGGTGTCAGGAAAACACTACAACTGATATATTTTATACTTAATGTTAGTGTGCATTATTCCACGCTTACAATCAGCTTAAACACTGACTAACTTTTTGCTCTTCATGTCTGAGCCAGCTGGTCTGGCTTTTGAAAACAGTTTTTGGTTCAAGCTTGGACAAGCATCTTACTCATGCTCACATACACAAGTAGGCATGTGCACGCATACAGGGCCAATCCCTCAGGAGAAACAGTTCCTATATCTTTTTTGCCTCCTTTTAATATTTCATCCCCTGCTTCATGTTTTATTGAAGCAGTCACTGCCATCGGAGGGGATGTACTACATTATGCACCATCATTTATAAATGACTGCCAATCAATGTCTATCCTTACACGTAACAGTCACTAAACAGGCTCTGCTGAGCACTAGTGTACATTGATATAAGCAGAGGCCTCAGCTCAACACAGGATTCACAAACTCATCGTTCCCTACTTAGCTAGAGGAGATGAGTTACATTTGGCTTAATGAAACCCAAAAGTTTGCAGAGGCAGCTCTCACATGCCCATAATTCACACGGAAGGGGATTTCAGTTCCCACTGGTTTACTTTGCTCCTCTTAATGTGAACTTCTGACATAAATATTTTACTTGTTATGTTTTTCTACGCTTCTTTGCTCGCAAAGGCACAAACCACTCCACTCTCATATGCACACACACACACACCAAATCACAAATACACAAAAAACCTAACCCACAGGAAGTGTGAATGAGGGGCAACATCACCAAAAACTACAAAAAAAATTCAGTGTGAAATTTAAGTGTGATTTAACTCCTAACAATTTTGTTTGCTAAAGGCATGCATAAACTCTTGACAAAGCTTCCGTTACCCTGCTGCCCCACATGCACACAACACACACACGAGCATGCTGACACTAGGTGATGGCACTTTTAGTCTCCATAACTTGGCCCTTGATCACTGTAATCAAACACAGGCATCAGCCTGAAGCTCCTGTAATTATGGGCTGCTCAGGCCCCTGCATGAGAAGCGCACACGCACTAAAACACACAGCAGTTGTGCACCCGCATGCATGCCAATAGACAATCGGAGTTTCAAAAACATACATTCACTCACACACAGACACACAGGCATGTGTGCACTCTGCTGTGCGCTCAGCACAGACGGAGCCTCAGTAAAGGACACTAATGAGCCCAATGAGACTGAGGGGAAAGCAGCTCCTGAAATCGACACTACAGTAAAACACCTCAGAGAGACTGAGAGGGAACACAGGGGGCTGGGGGGTGGGAGGGGCTTCTGAATCAAAACCACAGAAACGAGAAAAGGAAGAAAGAGGAGGTAAAGAGCGAAGGAGGGAAAACGCAAGAACTAACGTTAGCAATGGTGGTGGGTGGTGGGTTGCCAGGCTCTAGCGGTACTGTTGCCAGCTGTAACCATGGTAACAGGTTCCCATGGTGCATGTGTGGTTCAGCCGGTGAGTGTTGGGCTGTGGGTGTGCGGTGTTAAGTGTGTGTGGAAGGGGGGGAGCATTTCTTTTTCCTGTTTTTTGGCAAACTTCCCACCTTTATCAGCTGCCCAGCAGAGGAGGGCCTTATGTAAGCTCTGTTTTAATGATGTTGCCTATAAAAAGATGTGGTCTAGTTACATAAAATATCATGCTTTTACTAATGCTGCCTATAAAACTGGGTTTGTGAACACTCATTGGACTGATCCAAAGGGCCTGTAGCAATTCTGTGGCCTTGATGAACGAAAGCCCCAGGCCAGTGGTGGGCCAGATCTACAAAAGCCTAGCCCCTTGCTTGATCTTAGCAATGCTCCAGTGAATGGAAGCCTACATTACTGCCATGCTCGGACAAACCAAAGTCCTGCAGTGATGCCACCACCTAGTGCTACACATTTCTATGGGCAGGAGGAACAAAATGGGTCCACAAACAACGGCTAATTAACTGTTCTCATGAATCAGTTACTAGATGAAGCAAATTTCTATTCTTGTACAGTAGGTGACAATATCAACAATTTTGTGTTTGCGTGAAATTTAAAAATAACATTTTTTATATACATTCATCTGCCCAGGCTTTGCATGAGAAATGTCCAGTGTCCCAACTGGTCCAGTATCGAGCTCCAGGCTTCACCTTAGCCTACAAAACGTAAATTAACACACAACTTTTTGCTCTTTTCTCCACCCAAGAGTCTCACACATATTAACTTTTATTTTAACCATACACCACCTTTGATAGACAACTGGCAGCTAATATGATGCATGTGAGCGAAGAACCACAGCTGGCTGCAGTAACAGACTGCACACAAAATTTGCTCCACAGTTCGCGAGAAGTGACCTGTATGTGTCAAGAAACATCAGGTGGCACCACTTCAGAAGTAAAAGCACAGAAGAATTCTGATTTAATTTGTTTTAGCATAAAAAAATTAACATGTCATGCTTTCTGCCTGCTGCACACGTAACACATGCTGGTTAGAAACCTGCTTTTTCTACACACATCCCAGATGTGCCACATTAATGCATTAGTACGACAGCAGTTTAATCAGCTGAGTTTCACTCCTGTGTTACAAAATGATTTAATCGATATTATTGACCAGCAACTCAGGATCATGTAATGAGACTCTGTAGATCAGTTAAACTCTTTTTTTAGGAATATTATGCATGACTGCTTTATGCATTGTCCAGTCAAGGCAAGCAGTTTCTCTATCAGCAGTCAGCAACTGAAACTCTTAACACATGACACACAGAACATTAAAAATGTTCATTAGACACAAATTCAGTCATTGGGTCGCTGAAGCATGCTCATCTTGCTGATGACGTCACTAAGAAACCCATCCACTGCAGACATGCAAAGATTTACAGTATAAATCAGGCTGACTTCAACTTATTTTCTTATTTTTTTGTAGTTCTGGCCATCATTTCTGTGTCAGCTGTAATAATGTTGAACTCCACCACTGGGGAAACCGGGGGAGGCAAAACGATTTATTAGCTTCAAAATCTTTCCATCATGAACGCTTTGGGGGAGCCATTTTTTCGCTACAGTAGGGGATTTCTACAAATGAGTGCAAAGGAAGGCAGGTGGAGTGTTGTTTTCACTTAATTTTCTTTTAAAAATAATGGCTTACAAGGAGAGGGCCTCTTTATTGACCGTGCTAGAACAGCAGGAATTTCCCCAAGCCCAACTACACTAATTCTCCACGTCTTTTATGCATCTAATATCGCGCAATAAGAGTGCTGCTGCTATTAGAGCAGCTGTTAAGATTATACCACAATTTTCAAGCAATGATGCTTTATAAAGGATATCAATATTGATATTTTGGAATCGATCTGAAGATGCCAATATTATATTTTGTTTTCTTTCCAGGGAAAATAATACGGGGAACAGTAAAACTTGACCAATGTTGGATTTATGAGACAGATTGTGATACCAGTACCTATTGATAACACTTATTGATTAAAAATAATTCTACAACACAAAATACTCTCTCAATATATATCTATAGATTTTTTCATAAGCAGAAAGAATTCTGGCAAGTATTCCACAAAGAGTTAAATATTAATGAAAAAGTGAAACATCATGCATAAATAAATGTGGGAAAAAGTTTAACAAATAACAATGTTGATATTGGATGATTCTGCAAAACCCTGATTTATGCTATGAATATGTTTCATTTCTATTCAGTGCAAATACTTTGATTCTTACTTAAGAATTAAGGATTAAGGTTAAGTAAGAACTGTGGTTATGACAAATTAAATCTGGTTAAGGTATGATTAGAGGTTATAACTACAACTACTACTACTTTTTTTTTCCAAATATCTGTCTAGCAGGAATATTCTCCATATCTTAATGTGGAGAGGCACTGTCAAAGGTCCCTGCTACCCAGAATTATTGAATAGCCTGGCAGCAGTATAGAGACACTCCCCTCCAATGTTTTCTGAGCAAGGCTCACTCTTCTAACCAATCAGAGAAGAGAAACTTCAGGGCTGGAAATGTTTGAGTGTCATTAACTGTGCCTGAGGTCTAATGCTCTCCACATACGAAAGCTTCAGTCGTCACGATGGCTGACGCATAGACTAGCAAGCTCCCAGTTCTGGCATTAACTGAGATTAATATTATAATTTCATACCTGGCTGGATAGAGAGAAGCATGGAGATGCACAGCTGGGCATAGCAAAGCGGATCACTTTCAAGCTGCCACTAGCCTAGATCGTATATGTTGCATCAAGTAGCTGCAAACACTTGTCTAAGGTAAGGGAAGGATTGTCACTATGGTTACTGGCAAATGTGAAATTGGTCTGGAGATAAAGTTGGAGTTGTCCAATGCCATCATAACACCATGAAGATTTTTTTTTTATCTACTTAAAAAACCATTTTAAAAACAGTTTCTGCATTTATCAACCATCTGCTACACGAGTCTTTTACCATGGTTCCACAATCAGTACCTTCTACATCTCTGCCGAGCCTCTGATGCAGAGGCTGATCCCTTTAAGTCTAGTGTTTGCTGGGGGTCAAAATAATAGGCCACAGAGTGTAGGATAACACACAGACAAAGGTCACTGTTGGGATATAAAGAGGATCCATTATATCTGCTAAGAAGCACAATGAGACACCACAAACATACACCACTATCCACATTCAGCCAAAGTCCATTGGACATGTGAAGAATGAAATATTGCTGTCCATCTATGAGATCTGGGATGCGTGTGGGCGTTCACAGCTTGCCGCAGGCGTGCTTGTAAGTGTTAAAATGTCTATTTATGAACTCAGTTAAGGACCGATCACAATGTGAGAGGAAGAAAAAAAAAAAAGACAGAAACAACGTTGTGGCATTTAAACATACAGCATAGGGCTTTCTCTATACACATGTAGTGTTATGAAATTGACTGAGCTCAATTAAACATGATGAATGGTGGAATCCATGACAAAGATTAGCACATGTACTATAGCTTCTTTCAGTATCCTGGATTTTATTTCCGACTTTGGAGAAAACAATTCTGCATAACTCTGAAAATTTAGAGTAAATCCTTGTAGGAAGGCAATTGTCCCTCACTGTTTTCAGTGGCTTAAATACATTTATTTATAAGCTAGCACTAGAATAAGGCATCACACCTAATTTCACAGTGAAATATTCATGAGGAGCTCCTGCATGTAGCATGTTTAATGTCAGCGGTGTCTTTTCCTACTGTAAAAACTGAGATGAAAGACAGTCATAGTGTACAGAAGAGGATGGGAGAACCATGAGGGAAAGATGTGTCAGAAAAGAGGAAAAACTGAATTTGATATTATGCATTATAATGATGTTAGTCTGGTAAAGTGGCCACAATTATTCAAGCTCCTTTGTCAACACATTATTTTCTCTATAATGGCTTTTAATGCCTTCATTTTGAACAACACACAGGTGGAGAGACAGAGAAAGGGTAAATGCAATAGGAGAGAGATCTCCAGTTGTTATTGTCCTTTCTGCCAGATGCGATTGCCAGGATGTAATTTTGGTTGATCCATCAGAGAGCAGTAATGAGGTCTAATATTAGTGCCCACTGTGTCCTAATGACACCTCAGCTGTCCCATCGCCAAAACCACTCGTTCCAGCTGAAGACTCCTGCTGGGCTTCAGGCTGCTGGGACTTGACATTAGACCTTTAGAGTGACAGTCCCATTCATCACAGTCCAAACCACGGCAACGCTGCTTTAAGAGCTGGAATGTAACATGGTGAATATCTCAATTGGTCGATAACGGAGAAAAGTTTCTGTTTTTTTGATGAATTGATATTCCTTTTCTACTACCCGTGTCTACTGTATATTTCCTACAGGGCTGACTACACCAGTCACCTTATCTATTGCCATGACAATGGAGTTCCTCCATGACTGCAATCGGGTAAAATCACAAATTTATAGGGATGTTCGATATTGGCTTTAAATATTATTGCAAGGTGCGCCAAACAAACAAAAATATCAAACAAACTATACCTCGGATTTGTCATATTTTGACATTTTGAGAGAGAGGAGAAGTAGCTGAAGAGTTTGATGTATAATAT
>JAUBNQ010000015.1:13198952-13222756 GCA_032353495.1 Ctenopoma kingsleyae
CGCACGCAGACACACTGACATACACACTGTTTCTCTTCATCTCATCTTCTTTGCTTCCTTGTCTATTTCCTATTCTCAATTTTTTCTCAATCAGTTGCTTTTTCTGCTGCTTTAACTTTCCTCATTTTCGCCCCTTTCGTCTTCTTCTCCACTTTGTCCCTCATTCTCAAGGTCTGAGGGGTGGCCGTCTCCATCCAGGATTTAATTAAAGCAGTTTAAATGGCCAGGGGTGATCCTCATCATGTCATCCCCTTCCCTTTCTCTTTGCCTCTGGAGGTTAATACAGACTAATCCACTCTTACCCCTTAAGCCCTTCCTCAATAATGCATGGCATCTCTCTGGCCACCTAGAGTGGCTGCCTTCAACATAAGCAGAGCGTAGCAGGCTCGCATTCGTACTGTGAGTGATGGACACACTCTTGTATATATGCTGAATAGATATACAGTATGCTCCAATGTTGCCATACAGCAATTCCTTCAATTCCGTTGGTGGAGGTTGTTACTTCAATTACAGATGTGATGGTGAAATGCAGTCCAGGAGAGCTGGTGTGAGTATTACATCTAGTAAGATAAGATAAGATAGTCCCACAACAGGGAAATTTAAGAATAATGGACCATTTTCCAAAGGGAATTTCCTCTGACACCAAAAATTAGTGTAGAATTTGTAGTTAAAGAGTTTAACAGATGTCTAAACACTGGAGAGTTTAGAATGCATGTTCATGTGCAGGGCAGTACCATGCAGGGGAAAGAAACACTATAATTGATGGTAATGTATGGAGTGTTTCTACGCATTCTATTACAAAACAGGTTTAACACCAATCAAAGCTAGCAAAAGTATTGTTTCTAAAATATTTTAAAATCTTTACATTTTTCTGGGATTTTATGTTAATTATATTTTATGGACTGAGGCATTAATGTAACCAATGACATCACTTACATAAATATGCATCACTGATACAGATTATGTTACCATTAATTCTCAGTTATAGTGTCAGTTAATATTATAAGATATTGAGTTAAAATACAGAAATTAATACTGTGTTTATTTTTTGTTATACTTATAAAGGGCACTGACGGTTTGGTGCGTCACCTCACTTCTGATAGAAAACCTATATCACTGCAAATGCCAGTCTTGCAACTCATAATGTTATGTTGTGTTGGAGCCTTTCGTTCAGGCAGGCTGCTTGCACCAATGACAACTGTAGACTCACGAAGCACAAGTTGTCTTGAAGGTTTTGAGATGGTTTGCTTGTAGCGAGAAGAAAATCTGTCAGATTTCTATGACGAAAATTCTCTTGAGACTGTAAATCTTTAGCAATACTCTTTCAGTTTTGCTTGCTTGTGATTTCCTCTGAGGTTGGAGACAGTCTGAAAAATGGTCCTGTCAGTTGTTCTGTAACTGCTCATTTAAAGAAAAAGAAAAAAACTTAGCTCCACTGCAATGCAAAGGAACAGGTATTCACAAATTAAGTGAATGAAAATACCTCTAGGTGCTTTTTTGTGTAGTGTCCACAGAACACTGGCAGTTGTGGATGACAATCTGCTATTAAACCGAGCACATCTAATGACCTTTTCACCAATAGCTGTGCCTGTGTGTGCATGTCTGTGGGAGGAGAAGCAGGTAGTGTTGGGCTGCTAATGAAGACAGGGATATACACGACAACTACCAATTAAAGTTGTCAGAGCCAGAGTGTTCCCAGGGTTTGACAGTCTCCTCGCACAGCCGCTGATTTTCCTTTACATGCCTTGCAGCACAATTACAGCCTAGTGGGTGTGGTTGGACAGAAATTACCTCATGTGCCATTGTCTTTCCCTCCATTATGGATTTATAGTTGGTATTGTGTGTATGAATGAAGCAGCCAGCACAGCTCCCATCAGGCACACATGGCTCTGGAAAGAGAGCACCACAGCTACCAATTAAATACACACTTGGGTTGACACTAATGCATGAATGTGTGAATGAATGTAGGAAAAGCAAATGACTTCACATGTACGGATGCAGTATGATGCAGACATACAATTTAGTAGAGGTTGAAATCTTTACCCCTGAACTGCTTTACCTTTCGTAACCATGAATCATCTCAGCTTATAGTAAAAGCGTCATCTCCTTCTCAAATCAAATAAAGTCTGCGTGTCACTAATGTTCCACATCTACAAACGAGTTTATCAATTTTCTTTCTACTGACTGATTGGCAACATGACAGAGCTTTTTACTCTTTCAGATGTCGACCAATCACTCAATCACAAGGTGTGTTCTTGTAGTCAGCACATTGGCATGAAGATACAGTAGGTCCTCTTACAACAACAAATATCAGACTTCCAGGATCAAATTTGGGAATGTCAGGGAGTATTAATAAACACTGTAAGAGGTGGGATGTCTTCAACAGGTCAGCAGCAGGTTGGGCAGATGGGTGGGGAGTTTGTACACGTGTGTAATGGATTCTTAGTGATAGGGCAATATTTTTTTTCCATGGTAGTCATGTGAATATGACATCAAACACAGATGACAGAGACATAACATTACTCTTATATTATAAATAAACATCCCAAAATAGTGCTGACATATTTAAATGCATACAATCAAAAAAGTGTCAGCCTGTATTATATATTATAACAGCCAAACAAATGATGTAACTTAATTTCAGTGGTTTTGACTTGATTCTCACTTTTAGCTTTGCACATTAACAAAAGGGGTAAAATGCCCAGAGTGTTTTGTTTCAGCTTCTCCAAAAACAGAGGTGTCTATTTTCTTTAGAGCTTCAAAATGGGCACAATTTAACCATAAAATGACTTCAAAATCGAGTGCACTATAATCGATAAAACTTTGAAGAATGAAGAAACATTCTGCTGAGGGCCTAAAAACCCTTGGGTCAGTCCAGCTTATTGATACTGTTGATTTTATTGTGTTATTATGGTCCTATTTTCACGTTACAGTATTTTAGTGGCAGAGTTTCATAGGTGTCACACCAAGAAGAATTTAATTTAAATTTAAAAGGAAATGATTGTCTACACAGAGGTACCAGCAAATACAAAACTCAGAATCCCAGAGAAACCCAAAGAGGCGACACCCCTACAGTGAAGTAACAGACTGAAAGAGAAGAAGGTAACGGTTGAAATGAAGTTGACAAAAAGGGGTGAGTGTGGAAGAATTTGGAGGGAAATGAAAAGTATGTGGGTCAGGGTGAATCTAAAATGAGAATATAAGAAGGTGTGAAAGAACAGGATGAAAAGCTTTCAGCAGGTGATTTTGCATGAGTGTATTAGAGAGAAAGAAAGAAATAAAGACAGGAAGCTGAGTCAAGATGAAAGCCTTTTGGGAATGAAATAATGGTGACCAATGCATTTCCTCTTAGCAGGAAAGACCAATGTATGCGTATGTCTGCATGTACTTTGAAGTACAGATATTTGAAAGGGAGTCACTGACTTTTTTGATTGGTACCTGCACTGATTTCAGGACAGTTTGTATTGAAGCTATGCAATAGGTTAAGGGCTGCAGCAATAATGTCTCATAATGTTACAGTAAAAAGTTAAGGTTTATGTTCAGGTCTAAGGCCACGTAATCATTTTTTTTATGTTAGTAACTCCAGGCAGTAGTTAGAAAATGAACAAGATATATCAAAAACAGTGCTTCATCATGTCCAAGCTGACTACAGATAAGCAATGTGAACCCACTGTATGGCATAAGCAGAAGGGCTTAAAACGTTCAGCTAATTCTCCATTTCAATCACAAGATTACTGGGTGCTTATCAAACCATCACCATCCAACCCAAACAGAAAACCACATACTCTACATCCAAGGACATGCAAAATGCATTTTCCATATAATTTTAACTCCTAAAAATCACACACTGTAATCAGTCTTTTGTACTGTTTGTAGTGTTTCATAATTTGCAGTGTGTACGCAGGGCAGACAAGAACAGCGTATTGTCTTGAAACTACTGGGTATAGAACATGATACAATATCTAGTTTAGTCCAAATTCTTGCCTTCAGGGGTTGCTATGACAACTTGAACGATGCTGGCCGTGTGTGTTTGTGTTGGCGGGAGGGGGGTGTATGGGGTTGCAGTTCCCTCCCAAACCTAAGGTACTCAGGATAAACGCAGCCAATCAAAAGGGGATGTGCAGGTAATGAAGACTAAGGCGCTGAGAGGCAGGGAGCTTTTAGAAGCCGCCGTAATGCCGAGCACTTCAGACCTGCTCTCTCCGTCTTCCACAGCTCGTCGGATTAGCTGGTCTAGTCTCTATGGAAACCCTGCCCCACATGAAAACACACACACACACACACACACCATGACGATTTCTATTTCCCTCAGTTCAAAAATGAAACAGGATAATTTAAGTGCTACTTGTGATTTCCTGGTTTTTTGACAACGCTTTGCCTCGTGGATGTGGTTATGGAGTGATCAGCTCTTGTGAGGGAAAACAGGCCTGACTGCAGTAGACAGGCACATATACAAAGTCTGACTTCTCAGACCTAATGCCTCTATTCAGTGCGTTCCACAAACTACTGCTAAAATGTTCTTAGGGTATTTGAAAAAGAAAACACGGAGGAATGGAGTCAGAAAGTGGCTTATCAGCAGTGGTATCTCACTGCAATGAAAATTTATGGACTCAATTAATTTCCTACCTGAAGGTATATTCTCTGTCTCTCACTAGGTTGATCCCTCCTCATCCACTGAACACTGCAGCCAATAACCTTTGCCTTCCCAGTATAAGGTCCAGTTGAAGGCGTTGTGAGAGAGTGAAGCTCTCTGGAGTTGAGTCAGAAGAAAAGAAACTACCCACAGCTTCTGACAACACGTGTGCAGGCAAGAAAGGAAGAATTTACAGAGGAGAAAAGTAACACATATTGACATTTGTATGTGGTCAGTTTGATGTCAGGGGCGTTAACTGTCCATATTTATTCATATTTAAGACAAACATTGGCATCTATTAAACATCAAAGACTAATTATGGATAAAACAACTTTCCACAGCCTGTCCCCAGACTGCTTTTTTTCAGTCTTGCTAGAAATACGACTTATAGGATTAATTGTCAAAATTGTCTCTGATTAACTAAGCACTGAATCAATTAACCATTTGAGCTCTAAATGTGTTGGTGATAAAACATGAAAATCAGTCGACTGTGCACTGACAGTCCTTTACACAACAAGGCATCTAAAAACATAAAAGAACTGACAACCGTGGAACAATATTTCAGTCCTACATATTATGAGCTTTATAAAATGTCAAATGACGCTTTTAAACGGCTGTGTAAAGAGACGAAGTGTCTGAAAATGGGCTGAAAATACTTCCTGCAGGGACACTATCACTGCTGGGATAGTACACTGAGGTGAGTTTACTCTTTGGGATTGTGAGACATATCTGGAGAAAACACAAAAGGAGCAAAGTGCATGTGTAACATCAGGATTAACTGATTCACTGACACTTCTATTTACCATGACTGTCTCCCAAGCTGTTAGCATCTAACTATTCCTATACCCGCCACTAAGCCAGGTCCATCATAACATTGATATAGGTATATAACAAATGCATGTATATAGTAATTGAAAGTCAGCACATCTTCACATAGCACACATGAAGATGTGGATAAGGAGAAAGCGGAGTCGTCCTCGTCTCTTAGGAAGCTTTTTATGTCCTCCAGCAGCTTTTCCAAGTTGCTGATTCGCCTCCTGCTAACATTCCTCTCGTCAGCATCTGATCTGATAAAAGCGAGGATACAAAGCAGCTCATCTGTGCAGCTCGCGACGCTAAGACTCAGCTTCAAAAACTCAAGGTCTCAGTGATGAAACGTTCAGAAATACCCGGTGACAGTCCACTCCTTTTGTCCTCCATCAGTTCAGCTAGACGCTAATCTGTGGCTTGTGCACCAATCACCCTGTGGGCCTTTGAGGTTCAGACTTCAGGTTTGACCTTGCAGCTATAAGATTCCTGTCAGGGTTCAACTGTAAGCAGTCAGAGTGGATATAGAAGAGGGCAGACACGCGGCCATATGGCAAACCATAGATAAAGACAGGATCAAACTGTTGGAACTGACGGAAAGATTACTCTCAGAAAAAAAACTGTTCACCACAGAGTTACGTTATCAAGTCTGCTTGATAATCATATTTACTGTAATTACCTCTCAGATACTACCCTGTCTCTCGTTCTATTATTCATGCATTCAGCATGCATTCTGACTAAACATCATAGTTTTTACTCCAACCTTCTCTGATCCTGTCTCCCTTCAAGCATAATTTCAGTTTTTATCTAAAATAATCTAATCTAATTAACACTTCAAGTGAAGTCAGTTGGTGGCTTGTTACATGATGTTATTTGCGTTAAAAATAGTGAGTCCTAAATTGGAGCCAGTGCACTTCAGTTCTATCTACTGTAGCTGTCAGTTTTAACTATTCAAACTCATAAGTTATATTCTGTAAACTGTAGTTGATTCCTCAAAGCAACATAAACTGAGAGGAGACCTATTCATGCTCTCTGCGCCTCACATTTTATCTACTTTGGGGTCAGATGTATTGTCTCTGTCATATTCACCCAGATCATTCATGGTCACTCAGGTCATTTATGCATCCAGCAGGACTTAAACACAACATGACTAGATTTTTTTTTCTCCCTTTGCTTTGTGCATCAGCGTTGTTGGACTCTCCACACTGTTGGCCCACAGGTTGACCAGCCCACTGGGAGAAACCTCCCGCTGCGCCAGATGGCTCCTCAGGCCCAGCTGCCAAATATTCCATACTACATAATCATGGCCAGCTGGTTTGCTAGGTAACAGTGAGGTCAGGATGCCCAAAAGTAGTCACGGTTGTAGTTAGGAAGTGAAGCTAAACAAATGCTAAAGCAGAAACCTAGTGCTACTGTATGTTGTAGAAACCCTTGCTGTCACAGTTTGCACAAACTGTGTGGAAGTAAGGGTGTCCGTAAATAACGGTTACCATGTTTTGTGGCATTGTGTCATGTCTTCCTAATGTTACGTTGTCAATATTATTACTGTATTTGTGCAGACTTTCTTCCTTTGGTGACTCCTATATCAAATGACACACCACAATAATACCTCCACGGTATCTGAACAAATGAAATTAAGAGCATATGCCTGAAAGTGGCACACAGAGTTCATCCACTGCCACTGTAATTTTTGCTTCAGAAATACAAAGAGACAAATACAAGTGCTTTAGATAATCAGTTGTAAGATACGACAGTTACGTATTGTACACACAGTGTTTTTTTATAGGCCTATGAATGTGTACTTGCTTTGCTTCTTCTGTTTCTATGCATATGGTTCACAGCAGAATAAAGAATTTCAGGTTTGACATTGGGATTTCACTGAAGTAAAAGACAGTTAGGCATTAATACACTTGCTTAAGGTTAGGAAAATATGTACAAATTATGAGAAAATGGGCAGGCAAAAGGACAAATGAGTGTTTCACATCATTTTCTGGGTCATCATATATCTCGCTTTGGTAATTTTTCAATTATTTGTGGTCTTTTTGTCTTTTGTTGGTTGTCATTTCTCTTTTTAGTAATTTAAAAAAAAATCTATGTGCAGTCATACTGCATAAATTTGGTCATCATCTCTTTTTCGTTATGTTTCAACTGCATGTGGTCATTTTGTGTGTGCTTTTGGTTGTTAATAGTCTCTTTGGCGATGACATAGTCTGTCATTGTGTGCCTTTTTGGTCCTTTTTGTCTCTTTAAAATTAGTATCTCTTTGTCATCATGCTGCATGTAACAGGTTAATCCAGCTAAGGTCTATGACTTACAAGGAAGAAATAGAATAGGCTCTTGCCCAGGGAGCCTGTGTCCTCTTAGGCTTGTTTGGTAATCCACCCATGGGTAAATATTAGCGTTACACTCTCTGTGACAAGATCCATGAAAGTCAAACGTGCCAACCTTACTTTATGTCTCACTGCATAAAGGACAGCATACTTTCCTGAAGTTGCAACAAATTATGGCATTCAGTGAAAAATGTGAGTGGCAGAATCATCCAATATGAATGTAATTTCTACATACCAGGCTAGCTGGGACTGCAAAACCCTCCAGCATTAATGCTGTAAGTCAACAAGGTTTGATGCTACGGTACCAGTGCAGATCAATTTTCATCCTAAAAAATGCAAGATTGTGGCTCTGATTGTGGTACCCCACAGTAGTTACAGTTGCAGGAATGAAGTATGAAATGTTGAACAGTATGAGGATGAGGTTAGAGTTGCAGTACCCTGCAGTAGTCACATTTGTAGGAATGAAGTATGAAATATCCGACAGTGTTACGGTAGTGCTCTGGGCTCCAGGAGAAGAGCTTGGTTCGCTCTGCTGGGGGATCAGACTCAGCCAATCAGAACCATTCCACATCATTGGCCAGGGCCATCTCTTATCTAGCAGAAGTGGAGAGGCTTTCCCTACTAATGCCACCCAGCTTGCTAGATCCTCCATCCGTTGCTTCACCACTCTTCTCTTTTCTCTATACCACTGCCATCTCTCCTTCTCCCCACATTTTTTTTTATCCTCGCTTCTTCTTCTTTCTAATTCTCTAGTCTCTTCTGCTCCCTTCATCCAGTACTATAACTGTCTACTCCACCTTTATTTTCTCTCTACTTTTATACTTTCTCCGCCTCTATATCTTTTCATTTGTTCTGTCGTGTTTTTTCAGTTATTGGTTATGCATTGCTTAGGTGTATGATACACCTCTATATACTATGCTGGTGAAACAGCCCTGGTCACATACATTTAAGTTGAATTCTAATGAATGTGTGTCTGTGCAGATGAAATTACAATATTGGGGATATTAGGTGGTTTCAACTGTCTTGATATTGCACACAAACACACAGGCAAATCGTAAGAGATAAGATTTTTTTTCCTCAACTCTTCCTGAAAAAGGAAAAATACGGCAGCAAGCACAAAAGAAAAGAGGAAGCAGGCAATCATGTTACTTCTAATCTGTTAATCTTTTGCTTGGAGAAGGAGGTGGGGGTGTTAAGTGGACAGGGGGGCCGCTGGAATAAAATATATTGCAAATGGGAAAAGACACCAACAAGAGATCGGTGCTCGCAGATGGAGACCTTGCTTAATCAAGACAAATTGCAGATGGGCTTAGATTTTTATTCTCACAGAAAATAGACTGCCATCCGCAACACTGCTACAGCAGTCTAAATCAACAAGCACACATGGAAGAAAAAAAATAAAAACACTTTCAAGAAGCCAAAGATGATTGCATGCACACAAACAAGCACATATCACACACAAAAAAGTCTCACATATGCAACTGGATAGATATTATTGCTTGCATAGCTCTAATCTTCTTGGAGGTTAGAGTAGGCCAAGTTATGATTTGAATGTTAAATATCAGTGTGATGTACTCCAGGCATCAAACATCATATTAAAATAGTGTCACCAATCATTCAAAGCCCACCTAAGGCAACCCTCTCTTAAAAATGATGTTTCTATACAGCTAAACTGCAAAGGCAAGTAAGTTTCTGAAGGGAACGTAATTGCAAACCAAATTATGTTTTAAGTTAACATAAGGGTGTGTTGATAATTGACTTCAGTTAAATGTTGAAAGAAAATGAAATGCACACATGTTGATAGGGAACACATCCATAACATATTCCCAGTGTATTTTTCCCACTAAAATAGCCTACATTGGAGAACAACATCCTTTTTTTTTTCTTTCTTTTTTTTACCACAGTGTGACTGAATCTTCTTTATGGTTATAGTTAGGGGAATATTGTGGTCTGGCTTAATAAAGGAAAAAAACTATTTGTTTACACACAACATGTTTATATATGTTGAAACAAAATCATATTTTCTCTCTAACCTTAACCAAAGTGTCTTCCTTGCCTAATCGTCTACTCCAACCACCTCCTTACAACTCATTTTCCAATAATAAAAAATAAGATGCAGTAGTACATAATCCACCCAATGTAAAACATTCTCTACAAAAACAATCATGTTTAGAGTTTACTTGCATAAGAACATAATATTTAAGAGACAGGAGTGACTAAAAACGTGCATCACTCCTCTGGCTGCCATATCCCTTGTCACACTACTGGTCCCCATGCACAAATGAACAACAAATTCCCATTTATTTATTCTTGCATCATCACAGCAGCAAATTGCTTTGTAAATGGCACAGTTCCCTCAGTCTCTCCTGTAAATACAATGTCATTGGCGATGTTAATAATCCTTTTGTTTGCTTGACCAGGAGCTCTCGAACACCACCCGTTTCCTTGATTCAATTACTGCGGTTTAGAGAGTGGGTAGAATGAAGGCTGGACCTTAAAGCCGCCAGTGTTAATGACATTCAAATTGATCACTGCCACATGTTGCTATGGTGTGGCCCATCGAAAAGCGAGGGTAATGAAAAGAGGAGCTCTCCATTACAGAGAGCGTAACTAAACATGACACCTCCTCGCTGAAATTACAAGGCCCGCACTCACTACCGCATGCATGTAATTCAAATCGAATGCGACTGAGCTGGAAGCAGCTTGGAAACCAGGCAGAAAGCATGCAATCTGGAGCACTGGCATGCCCTACAGACATGCTGATAAATGTCTGTAACTATACATGTTCATTCTGATGATCTTAGAATGTACAGCAAAGCCACAAAAAGCTTGTAATAAAGCCATAATGTAAACATATTTTTGGCATTAGGTGGTGAGGAGTGACTATATCAACTCACATTAATGCTTGCAATCCTTTGCTTCGGGCTGCAAAATGCTCATCTAAGTCAACGTAGGAGTCATGGTAGGAGCGGGAACAGAGCAAAACACATGCACAGCAGCACGGAAGTGAAAGGAGTCTTTAGGGAAATATTCAAGTCTCCAGAAAGCTGGGCTTCCTATGTCATTTTCATTATAGATAATGGTTCCCAGTTTCCCCCTCAGGGAAGCACCATAAAACCAATAGCTGCCAAATTAATTTTGTAGGTGTTACCAAAGCTATTAGAATACTATTACATGGTTAGGTTACTATCTAGTCTTTATCTATCATATTGATCTTTAAGCTGTCTGTTTCCAAACATGGCACAATTTTTTTTTCTGGGATTCTATGACCCTTATATTCCCATAAAACCAGAGGATCACAGTTTAATGTATGATAACAGTCACAGAAATATGTGCAATTAAGACAAAGCAAGTTTTTATAGTCATTGATGGTGTGGTGGATGGGTGGTGATGAATGAACTTTTAGGAAGCTGAATTCTCTGAACTGGTTACTGCTGGCTGCCATAAATCTTTGATGCTAGATGATTCTAACAGAACATGCTAAAATAAAGGTGAAGAGGAGGATTTAGTAATAAGTAATATGCATTTTAATTAGTATCAATACTTCAAAAGAGAGTGTACTGTAACTTAGCAACTACTGTTTTGTCAAAATGCAAGAAAGCATTAGTCAGAATTAGTGACAAGCCTACGCCATCAATGCTGTATATGTATATCTTTTGAAGAAAATAAATACATAAATATCTGTCTTGAAACATCTAATAAGTTATAGAAATGTATAAAGGTATAAAGGATGTTAGAATTTGTCAGTGCTGGACAAAGATTATAAATATAAAATCTGCTGTTTGTCTCACAGAGACTTTCCAGAATGACCACACAAAAACACCCGGGGGGGTTAACAAGCACTGAACACACAAAGTTTGTGCTGCATGCATATGAGGCATCCTGAATGTATGTATGAATGATAATAGATGACAGAAGCTTGTAGAGTTCCTAAGAGATGGAGTGTTAAACAGGATGGATGTAGGGAGAAAGTGTTTAAAGAAAGGTCAAAGATCAGAAAAAAAGTCCTAAAACATATCAAAAGACAATGAACTTATAATTTGACTTCGTTTTTTCTGTCATTTGGTGTTTAATATAAATTTTAATCTAGTTTGCGCTACCACGGTTACCGGCACAGAGCTACTGACTGCCATTTATTTCCTCGTGTGTATATGAACGGCGTCCTGTTTCGATGACAAAACCGGCAGCGCACATCAGCGCTTTCACTGGCATAAACAGATGCTCTGTTGAACGTTTTTGTTTCCATACACAGAGTAAGCCAGATACAGAACGGGCTTCTCAGGATCAGCTGTTCACTCATGTTTGTTATACACTACAACCGAGTTTCCTTTTCCCACAAGTCTTTGTTTAACCAACAAACCTGAGGGCACCAATGACTACCTTATTCCCCAAAAAAAAGCAGGAACATTTTTAACAAATACAATTCCCAGATGAGCACATCCTGGCCACTGTAGCTTGACATTTTTATTTCTGTGTGTAGCACATTCAGTGGAGGTCAAATGACAGGATACAACTTGACCAGGATGTGTAGTCCTTACATATTTGCTTTATAAAGTCACTGAATTTGTAGAGTGTATTAGAGGGTACCCAGAGTCCATGGGTCAAGACAAATATCTCTGTACTTGATAGCCTTGATAGAGTCACTCTAGCTTTCCTCACGAGGTACCAGTGAAGTCAACATTAACTGCAGTATCATCATATGTGTTATTTTTGTCTTTTAAGAGAAAATAGTCAGAAACGGTGCCATTAGCATTCATTCCCCTGTAGGGGTTGTACCAGAATGGAGATTTTCCATCTGTGATTTCTTAACCTTTGATGATAACGTATTTTCTTGTCCCATGCCTAATGCCGAAAAACCTATCTCCGAAGAATCTCTGCCGCCCACACGTCTCCCAAACCACTTGCTTTGCTTTCTGTGAACCCATGCATCCATAATTCTCCCTGTGAATAACACAGTATCTAATGAAGCAGCTCTCAGAGATGCTCACAAACCTGTCCCAGGGGATTTGAACCCAAAACCCCTCGCCTGCCAAGCAGTCCATCTCCCTCAGACAGTCTCGTGTCCCTAACCTCTAAGTAAATCTTAGTTAAATGTTTTAATCACTTCGGCTGGACAAGAACTCTTAGTAATGCATTGGTCAATACTGGCCTCAGGGCTAAAGGGAACACGCTGCCATCAATGCATCTCTGTTTACTAGACACCCAGTCACAGAGACAGACAGTCTTTACGGAGACACTGCGTCCCTTGTAGGGAGAAAGGAAGAGTGAACGGATGCATCGGGTTACTTTTCATCTTTAACTCTCCCTTGGCAGAGAGACAGATGAGGAGAATCCTCTGTTGCCAGATGGAAGATGTCTTTGTGTCTCTGTTTAATGAAATGGCATTACCTTCAATGTTGCTCAGCCAATCAGAAAGCAAGACAGCTGTCATGTGATATGTGGGATAGATAGCCCATCTCATAAAGTGCTTTTACATCACAGCCTGCCTGATGAGAGCAATATCATCACATTTATGAGAAAATAATGATTTCTTCTCTGAATTTATGAGCATCTTGGAGAAAAGGGTTTATATGAATTATATCAATATGAAAAAAGAAGAGGAAGAAGGGGCAAAACACTCCCTTTAATTTGGTTTTCCCCTCAAGGGAATAAATACAGCTCTGTAATATCAGGCGTAAAAGTCAATCTTGTCGACAAAGAAGAGCCCAATTAGTTGAGCTAGGAGGAGATGAAACAAAGGAATCAAAGAAGATCAATAAGCTAGATTCACTCCTGCTCTACGACCACCAATCAATATGAGCTGCTTGGAGACACAGACGTGATAAGAGATCACCGAGTCATGGCTAACTCGTCCATAATCAAGAGGTAAACTTTCATAACTGCAGCAGCACTCGCCGAGGGCTCTGTGAATGGACAAAATCATCTGCTGGTGATAATAATACGGCATCTGTCCTGTTGGACACAAAAACAGAATATTAAAGGTGATTTTCATTTGAGAATTCGCAGAGGACTCCAAGAGGGGAAATACAGCATACTTGGTGCTATAATCTGGGTGATATGGGCTCTAACTGACAAAGAGTACCCAAAAATGTGTTATTTGTGCAATCAAATTGACAAATAAATTACTAACTTGTGAACTTACTGCGCTTCATGGTTTAATTTTATTATATGTTACATATAAGGTACCAAAAAGCTACTACTTTAGACAATTCTGTAAGGTGTAATTAGCATCTATTACCATTATAAACCTCTATTACAAGTGACAGTGTTGACAAAAAATGACACATTAAAATCAGTCAGAAATGAATGAACCTTTGTTGAAATGGGAGCCTACCTAAACCGGATAAACTGTCAAAGGATCCAGTTAAACAAAAAAAACATCTTTCTGCCAAATTGTTAGACGACACTCTTCTATTCCACCTGGATCATTTGTCCTCAAATGATGCATGATAAAAACTTAAAGCTGACAACAGACAATAAGCAGTAAAATACTGTCAGCGCAGCCAGTGCTTTCCAAATGAGTGTGTGATGCCTTGCAACCAAGAACAAAGTGCAGAGTTCACACTGCTCTAAGTGTTGTTAGTCTATAGGCGTGAGTGCAGCCTCGTCTTCGTTCTTAAAATGTCACAGATTTATATGTGCTATACATTTTCATTTTTAAACGTTTCTTGATATTTTCAGGTCAACTTTTTGAGATCTGAACCATGACGTCTCCTTTCATGTTCAGGCAAGGATTTTGTTGAAAGCAAAACGACATGACGAATTGTCAGGTTGAACTTTTTGTTCATTCTCACAGCTGTCTTACAGTACATGTGGTTAGTCTTGTTTTACTTTAATACTTTCAGGCCTAATGTGAAAATATTTCACAATTTAGTGTAAACTTTTCAGTTATTCCGTATCAATTTTTTTTCTTGGCAGGGTGGAAAAGCTCATTAACCACAGTACACAGTATAATAGGACACTTGAACTCTCCATAATAAGAAGAAAATATATTCAAGTATACTTGTGTGGAATCCAATCAAAATGTCTCATTACAATGATTTCAGTTTAATGACTTCCCATAGAAACTGATCAATTAAACACTGTCATCAACCAAACTCTGTCACATCCATCAAGCTGGCCAATATCCAATTTTGAATAAGTAGTGACCAGGCGTATCAGCAAACCAATTAATCAGCGTAACAAGGTGACGGTCCTTTGCGAGGTTTCAGACAACCCCACTCAGTACCTTTGGCTGCTCACAGCTAAATGAAAAGATAAAAATGAGTTGTTATGATGTGATTATGATGACAACTTTCGTTACAGAGAGTGAAGTGCGAATATGTGGAAGCGCAGAACCTGAAGCTCCCTCCGGCCACTGTGAGTACACACCACTTGTCATCACCTGTCCAACACAAGTTCTTGCTTTACTTCTAAACCTTTAACCACCACCCTTCCCCATGACCCACACCTTGCTCAACATCTGTCCCATGGGTCCAGGCTCTCATCCAATCACAAACAGCATAAATCCATAACTTCAGCTCTTCCCTCGGCCCCCCGGAAAACACAATAAAGCGTGCTCATGTTTTATGCATGTTTTTTCTGTCTCTGTAGCTAGCTTCGCTCTCGGTGCGTATCAATCATCACGGGGACGCTGCAGGGCAGGGAGACAGAGAGAAAGTGATGGCAAATGAGAAATATATGGTTGCACAACAAGGCCAAAATGAAGAGTCCTGTTTCTTAATCCACTGACTTAGATTTCTAATTCAATTTTGTCTGCCCCTTCCTCAGTTCCCTCCATTCCCTCTATGCCCTTTCCTACACCACCTCCTCAAGCCTCCCTTTGCAGGGCGAAAAAACATGTTAGTGATATGAAACTGACCTGCTCACCTCTCGCTGTGCATCTACAGCTACAAGTTAACAGACTCATGTTTGTGTTTTTAACAGACACCTTTTCCCTCAAGCTCAGGGGAATGGGGGCTGAGGGCACCGTTTTTCCACTCCTACACAGTACATACACACACGATGACTTTGAGAAGATGTGTACGGCAAATTTACATATGCTTTGTTGGCACGCTAACATATTCACTGACAGCCAGAGCACAGCAGGCTCAGCGGTTGGGCTTGACATGAAACCGGAAATCAGAAGAAAAAAAAACTGAAAAATAAAAAAAGACTCCCTGTAGCTGCAGAGCGTTATCTGTTAGTATTTATAGAGCATGTCCTCTTGTACAGAGGTAGAAAGATAAAACAGTGGCCTTTGAAACAGCAGCATTGATTAAATTAAGCAGCAAATGTTACTTGCTGCAGTAAAGAACCATTAATGACAGATGCAAACTTGGTAAAATAATAAATTATACAGTATATTCTTAATACAACTCACAATACATGAAAAAAATGCATCTATAGAGGTTTTGATAAGCACATTTTCATTTGAAGTAAATCTTGAAACAAAAATAATAATTAGCAATTTGCATTTACGGCGTCTCTATGCGGCCTGGTAGCTCAATGGGATAAGCATCAGACTGGGATGCAGAAGGTGGCAGGATCGAATCCCAGCCCAGACTCCCAGCCCGTCCCCCATACCAGGTGTGTCCCTGAGCGAGACACCCAGCGCTAGCTACCCGGGCGCCACCTGTGGCTGCTTACTGCTCCCCCTAGAGGGATGGGTTAAATGCAGAAGTCAAATTTCATTGTAATCAATAACAATAAAAAGCTTTCTTCTTCTCAAATATGTGAACTGTCTGTTTTATATACTTCTATCACAGAATACATGATTGATTTGTCACCAGTTGGGTTGACCGAACAAAGAAATGTATAGATGCTACCCCAGACTCACTGAACTTATATTTTTCAGCCTAGTTCACAGCTTGTAGCCACTTACACGTTAATATTCACCAGTCACTTACATGGATAGATGGCACCACAAAAAGTCAAAACATCCAAACATGATGATTATCAGGCACAATCTAAATTCTAATTAGTCTATGAATTTTAAGCAGATTTATGGATGTGTTTTGGAGACATCAAATACTGATACACTGAAGTAGAATAATGTTTGTGTAATGTGTAAAAAATATCATATCATGTCTGTGTATTTAGTCAAAAACTGAATTAATCTGAGTAAGTGGGAGTTTTTAAGCACTAAGCATTAGTTAAAGACAGCTGTATTAATTTGTGATATCTGTAGAACTGCATCTAACAACTATTTATTTATTTTGTTGATGACTCTCTCCATTGTTTTTTACCCCCGATTAGTCCAACAAAATAATTTTTTGACTGCACTTTTAGGTTCATTTTAAATTAGTTGATTAATCCTTAATAATAATCCTACATAATCTACACCCTGCATTGTCCCTGAAAGCACCAAACATGCAATGCTAATGCTAACATGGCTAGTGCTGACTATAATCAGAAATGAGCTCATATTATTTATCTGCAAAAGGTTTCTTACACAACGTACTGCACAGCGTTAATGGGAATCAACACTATTTAGTTTTATAGGCCTACATGTGTATAAACAAACAACTTGCAAATGTGCTACACAAAGCAGTGTTGCCATACTAATGGTCAGGTACTGATACCAACCAACCATCAGACAAAACTCACTGTAAACTCACTGTCTCATCATTTTAAGCCCTAGGATGTTTTGTGAGATGCTTATGCTGCTGTGGTAATGTTTAGTTTTACAGCACAGTGCACCCTTTTATTAGGTCTCTGTTTAATGAATCTCACCCTTTTGCCAGTCCTCTTTGGGCTTTTTGGGATAAAGAAACATTTAGAGCTGCCATAATTTCGGATAAATGTAAACATTGTGATGCATCAACACGTTTCACGCACATCAGCATAATGGATTACATCAACACGTTGTTTCAGACCTAGATATTTTAAGTGACAGAGGCAACTGTGAGAACTTTGTGAGAAATCTGGAAGAACAATATTAGAAACATCGTTGACTCCTATGCATTATGCACACATTACAGCATTTGGTTAAGAACTGTACTTTGACGTCTTCCAGCACCACAACCTCAGCTATTATTTTCCTCACAGCTAATTCTTGACAATTGTTTTGGAAAGAAGGTCTTTTACGAGAGAAGTTGTGCTTTGAATAACCACCCCAGACATGAAGGTGTTCATTATTCTGATCCACACCCCCGCAGGGCAATCCATCACAAACAATCAGTCAATCAAATGCTCTTTTCGTGATGCTTTTAACCGAAGCATTTGTCACCCTTCACCCACAGTTTCACAGTGCTGTGCGCAGCAGGAATGAAAATACAAAACAAATTGTTTTGCTGTAATAATGGAATAGTCTGAGGATAAGGTGTTTAAAAGCCTCCCTGTAACTGTGGCGAGTGTGTTCCCAGGTACATCAGGGGCTGAGCAGTGGCCACAGGGAGGCTAAGATTACAGAGTAAAGCCCTCCTCTTCCTCCCTGAAGTAATAACAGCGAAATGAGACTGACATTTCACTCTGGAAGACACACACACTCAGCCAATCACACATGCACACACACTGTGCGAGCACAGAGGCCACAGGACAATCACAAGACAATGGGCAGGAAATGGCACACACAAGTGCACATACACAGACTACAGAAATATGCAACAAGCCATAAAAAGTACAGTACAGAGGGAAAAAAATGCGGCAAAAAAGTACATTTGGCATCTTTCCATCAAGTAAGCTGAAGTGAAATTATACAAACAGAAGACAAATTGTGCCACTTGCAATAGAGAACAATAGTTTATTTTAAAAACTGTATGGGAGGTAAATGATTCATATTCATGTGATTATAGCATTATTTAAATTGTTCTGATGAAAGTTTTAAGACATGAACAACAAAAAACTAAAGCTGTGTATCTTTCAGCACATTTACTGTTGTTTTTTTTTAAAACTACACAAGATGTATAGGCTTTGTCATAAGGGTCATCTATATTTTGCTTCCTTTTTTTTAATATACAGTAACATCAAAATCCCACGTGTAGCAGTAGACACACAGTTGAAACAGTTTTTCACACAATGATCTAAATCATTTGGCGTCTCCACACGAACCTACACTGAAAAAGACTATTTTTGGTTTGAGAAAACAAGATGTATGAGTATGCAAGCTTGATTCAGAACTCAAATGACAAGAGTTACGTATATGGGAAATGTTGTTTTGTTTGCAATTGTGGGATTACACTGAGGTGCAATTTGCTTTGGCTTGTTAGAATAGCATCTTTCATAAAAACAATGCTGTAGCAGTTACTGGGATTTCAGATGAAACACAGCGCCAAAAAGCTGTGAAAAATACACAGATTTGAAAATAGATCAGTTTGAATGGTTTACCAGACACTAAAACGCTGCACAGCAGGGTTTTAAAACTAGGAAGTTATCATTGCACCAATAATTGTATCTTCCATCTCTACATTACTAGGCAAACAGCAATATTTGCCTCATGCATGCTATAAAATATTCCACCAGGAATGTGCAGTTGCACACATTTGATTGGCTGCAGCAGTAGTTAAGTCAAGCTATACTTGGACCCCCTACTGTTAGAACCTAGTTATCTCATTCAAATAAATGAAAAAGAAGCATTTTTCACATAATGGTAATGTCACTCTCAACATGGCTTTAAAAGTATCTGTTTCATGCTACCACGTTCAATCCATGTGATCGTGCTGTTGTTTCAAGCTAGCGCCTTTCCCTACACGCATACCTGGAAGTTCACCTCTCTCACTCACTCAAATGCACACTGTTGATTTAGGAGTTCAATTGACAACCGTTAGGTCACAAACACAAATCTAATGCTGTGAGTCCCTGTTGGCTTGTTCAGCAGAGTGAAGCGGTCATGCCAATTTTACATCACTTTTCAGCATATGTGTTCTCCATTGATATTTACCAAATAGATTCTTTCTGAGAAAAAAAAAACCATTAAAATTTCATGAGATTTTTCCATTTCTATTCATTCTTTCAAATTCAATATTTTATAATTCACTAAAAATATGTGAAGGGAAACCCAGCCAGAGACAAAGACCGAATGGGAAAACAGGGAAGAAGATAGAAAGAGTTATTAAGCGCATATTAATGTTTGCTCTCCTCCTCCATGACTGTCTCTCATGAGATGTGCCCGTCGCTACTTTAAGCATGAATACTTAATCACATACCAAACACTGTCTAATTCCTCTCCCCAGAATGCAAGGAACAAGACGAAGCCACAGAGACAGAGCAAGAAAGAAAAAGAGAAAAAACACTGAAATGTCACGGAGGCAGTACTGGGATACTAATAAAGCTATGCAAATAGCAATTAGCTGAACCAATCACCTCTGAGTCAATACCAAGACACCCAAATGGGAATATCCCAGCACCAGGCTCACAAGTTCAAAGGTCACGCCGTGATTGGAGGTCAGAGCCCAAGCCAATTAGTGACGCATTTTGGAGATGGTAAGGTTGTAACTGTGACCAAGTAATATAGGCACCTGAATAACGGGAGTCACTGCTGCTTTTGTCAAAGTAAGAATTTCAAAGCGTCTGTCTTGCATATATGCAATTTGAATGCTATTTTCACTCCTGGGAGGCTCTTCCAAATTCATTAATTTAAGACTGTAAAGAAGATAAATAATTAATAAACTGTGTGCACCATTTTGATGTATAACAAAATTAGGTTTTTGGATCAAGATTTAAGTTCTGGGTTTTACCAGGCCCTTTTTTGTAATTTTTATTTTCCTCAAGGCACCAAGAAAAGCTTTGTACTAATACTGTTATTGCTGCTCTGGGTCTAAAATTAGCATGCACAATTAGCAGAAAAACAACTCTGGCACTTTCTCTGAGTTTCTGAATATGGGTGGCACGTGTGAGTGTGTGTTCTGCGTTGAAACCATGACTCGACAATCAGGGACTGACAAGTGCAACTTCCAAACTCTTCCTATGAAACATAAGTTCACGGCACTAGATAAACAAAGTGGGAAAAAAAATGTGCTTGAACAATGCAGTGTGCTTGACAAAACGTACAAATTTCACACATTTGAAAGTGTATCTTGATTTTATGCCTTTTCTCTCTCCACACTATGGATTCTGAATAGACTTACAAGACCCTATATGTAACATTTGCCTGGGGCTAGTGCTGCTCCGCTTGGCTGAGGTCAAGATCTGTTCCCACTAGAAGAAACTGAAATGTTAGAATGACGCAGAATGTGTTTTATCTGGCTATATAAATACAGATATACTGGGGAAAAGGGAGAAGGAAAGCATTGCAGTGTACATTCTATAAAACATTTTATTTTGTTTTCACTACATTTTACGCTTGACCAAAAGGTTAGGAACTAGACTGCTGCATCCGTTGCACATCGGAGGCTGGAAATATCCAAGCTGAACATTGCAGGTTCCAAGTTCAAAGCATTCCAAAACGCAAATGAAAAAAAGATTATGGCTGACTGCAAAGAACTTGTCTTCTTATCACAGATGTATGGTGACGTGAGCAGAGCTTCTATACTGTACATCCGTGAAGCGAACAAGAATAAACCACAGCTAAGGAAACAGGCTGCCACACTTAATCAGTTTACTCAGAATTTACAATTTGAAATGGTAATTATGTGGAATCGTGAAATCAATAGTAGGGTTTATGTGTAAAAAAAAAAAAGTCAAATTTGATATTAAGGTTTTCAAGTTGATAAACAGAATTTAAAGGACAGGAAAGAATAAAAATACACAGTTCTGACAGATCAGATTTGAGGATTCTGTAATTGTAGTTTTTGTTGTTTGTTTTTTTCTCGTTAAACTCTTGATCATTTTACATCTCCAGGTCTCTATAAATGATTTCAATAAAACCAGTCTCTGGTTGAAATAATTACAAAATCATGAACATTTGCAGCCTGTGATGAGAAGTTGCAAATGGACATTGCTTTGCAAGCTAAAGAGGTTAGTAGCCACTAGACCAGACCTCTGTTATAATGAATGCTGGAATCAATTATGCAAATGCATATCAAATCACATATCATCCTCATCTTATAAGGTTTAGTATTGTTATGGGTTCCTTAATTTGACTCAAATGTATTATGCAAGCATATGTACAGGAATGACGCACACATTAAAATTTAACGAAGCAATGTTGAGCTGTCACAGGCAGTGAACGTGTAAAAATGGAGACGTAAAAAAAACCTCTTCAGTCATTTACTGTGAGAATCAATCTTATTAAATCACACCCTGCGGAGACAGAGAGGGAGAGATTACTTGCTTGCTCTTCATTTGTCTTCAGCCTTTTAATCTGTGAAAAAGAGCTGAAATGACCTATGTTAGACATACACACTCGCATAAACACACACAAGCCCTGTGCAGGGGCCACTTTTGATGTGCCGTTAGTCGGGGTGCGTAGCAATCAGGAGCAGCATGTAGCCTGAGGCTAGCACCATAAGATCCACTGCAGAGGAACAGCAGAAAGATGCAGTGGTAAGTGAATATGTGTCGATGGGTGATTTTTGAGGAAAGCTTCTAAGTGTTTACAGAAGGCAGAGCGGATATAAAAGCATAACGTGGGAGTTTGTCCCTCAGTGGATTTCTGGAATGTGCTGTAATATTTTCATTTTATCTGCTTCAGAGAGAAGACAAGCTTTCAACCCTGTGCTGCTGATAGAGTGTTTAGTTTCTCTAAACTGTGTGTAAAAATCTTCAGTGTTTAGCTTTTAGGTTCTTTATGTACATTTCCTGTTTTCTCATGTCACACATATCTATACTATGTATGTTTGTAGGAGTGTGGATGTGTGTTTGTCCTGTGTGTAGGTTTTCTTTGCATTTTTCCTTGTCTGTGTATGTGAGGGTCTTGTCTCTCCATCTTGTCTCTCTAAGCAGTTCTGGCTGTGACACACTTGCCACTAATTACAGATTAGGTGGATTGAAACCCGGAGAGGAATAGGACAATCAACATCTCACTTGGAATGCTTCTTGCCCACCTTGTCCTTTACATCACTTTATTTT
This sequence comes from Ctenopoma kingsleyae, assembly GCA_032353495.1. Taxonomy (NCBI): domain Eukaryota; kingdom Metazoa; phylum Chordata; class Actinopteri; order Anabantiformes; family Anabantidae; genus Ctenopoma; species Ctenopoma kingsleyae. Next base: position 13,221,651 of record JAUBNQ010000015.1, read on the forward strand.
GCTGATGATCACCTTGTCATTGCCTCTTGCATATCTTCATCTCTCTGGGTCCCACTTCAGTAAACTACATCTGTCTGACTGAGTAACAAGGTAAAAATGTCATTTTTTATGAATGATGCAATTATTCACTATGGTGCACAATAACAGACCAGGCATACAAAACTCCTGAAAGTCTGGCAATTCAAATAGTATATTGTCATTTTCAGGATAAGGATCAGAAATGCCAAAATTTACATTGGGGAGTGGTTCAGATATCCTAAGCTGTCTCCATTTTGGTGAATTTGCATTATGGAAGAACAGACAACAATCACTGGACTACTAATATTTAGGAGAGAAAGATATGTTTAGATGTTGATGTTTTTGAGTTTGAGAGAGCATTGACTCAGAAGATGCACAAAATACAAAAATGTGGTGGTAAAGGTTGGTCACTTCAGTGAATCAACAATAATCCACAATAACAATAAAACGATTGAGCCCACAAACAATCAACAGCAGAGGGAGAAAGGAGACAGTGGTGGATGCTTGGCGATGTCAAGTCTGGGGATATGAGTGGAGCAAATGAGGATGAACCAGTCACAGCTCCAGACAGGCAGCTGAATAGACAAAAAGAATGGAGAGACAGGATGGGAGGGTGAGAGGGAGGGGAGGATTGGGGAGAGTGTTATTGTGAGCGCCGACAAGTGATGGCAGAGTCTGGGTGCTGGGTGTCACTTTGGAACAATCAGGACTGACGTCCCAGGTGGTGTGCAGTGAGAAAACGGAATTCGCCTTCCAGGGCTGCAGCATTTTCCAAACTAATCATACTTGGAAATAAATTCTGAGCCAGAAACCAGCCCAGAAACCTTCAAGACATGTCATCAACACCAAAACTGGTCCAAACGATAAGCGCTAAAGGAAATCACAATTTTTAAATATCTGAATGCGAGTCTCATTGTTCAACATAAAATGGTGCGAGTGAAACCAGTCATTTGTTTGTCAGATTGTTTTGATGGTCTGACAGATGACGTTAAGAGTCCAAGATTAATAAAAAAAACTGGCATTCTTATGATGTTGTCTTCACGTTGAAATTTGGAGATCATCAAAGTTCCTTTACTTTTTTGTACAGA
>JAUBNQ010000015.1:13233539-13256682 GCA_032353495.1 Ctenopoma kingsleyae
TACTCTGTGTAGCTGATGGAGAACAATTTGTGTTGATTCCATCTACTGGTTAATCTGGCTATATGCAGGTATCAGAAGAAAAAACAACAAATTGTTAAGTGCAGTGTGACAATGTCTAGTTTTCCCAGACATTGAACGGGTCATTTTTAGCTTAGCTTAGTTTAGGTCAGTGGAACCTTGCATTGCGAGCAACTTGGTCTATGAGCAAGAAATTTTAACTTGATGAACGAGCGATGTATACGAACAGTATGTATACGCTTTGTCTGCCGAGCCTCACGTGATCACAGCTTTTCTCTGCAGCGTAGTATAATGAGACTGACTTATATTGTCTCCTCATTCCAGCGCAATCTGAGTTGTTTCAGAACATTAATTAACATTAATAAGTCACTAAAGTTTGTCTGTAGCTTCCAGCTGTGTGTAGAATTATCTCCTGTCAATTTGTAGACGTCGCTCAGTAAAAGGACCCATATGAAACATCTAAATTATAATGTGATAATTTATTTGTGATAATAGATCTGAAGACAATGCAAGACACAAGACAACAGATCTGAAGAGCATGCGTGAGAGAGAATGAACGTACTACTAAGAAAATCCATATACAATAAGAGAAAATACTGAGCATACAGAAGAGAAAAGTTGCAGAAGTGGTTTGAGATACTTTTTTCTGAACTGTGAATAGTTAACCACATCTACTTACTCGATCACCAATTAGAGTGGATGTGCTTTAATCCAGTGTTTAAGATTAAATTAGATTACAATAACATGTTACAAATTAGTCACTGCCTCATTCCAATAAAACTGCTGTGTGAATCATTAACAATGAAGGCATATTTGAAACCAATTATAGGTAACGATTGCTAAACACAAGGGTTTTATGGGTACTAGACAGATGTTGACATCAGTTAGTAATTACTCATGGAAGGCCTGGCATAACACAGTAAACTGACAGTAAAACTCTCTGAATTGATGTTTAAATTTAGCTTGAACTTGAGTTGTACAAAATATTACAAAAACTTATGTAACTCATGTTTCTAACAATTCGTACCAATACAAAACATTATTATGAGTCTAAAATAGGGAAATTCTAGAAGCTCCATGTGGTAGTCATCAGGGCTGCTCATTGTTGCCTAATTTGCTTTTGTTTTGTATTAATCAAATGATTCACAATTTTCAACCACAGTTATCAAAACTGCCATACCAACAACCAGCAAATTAGACAGTCAGCAGTCGCAGCAAAACTCCAGAGAGGTTGCAATGTTAACTACACTACACAAATATGTTGGCCGGGATGAAAAAGATACTTAAGATACAGTTAAGATTCTTTGAACGTTTTCAATAGTAGGGCAGAAGATATGCATAGTTTCTCCTGTGACTGGTGCTTAAATAATACCTGAGAGTCACTGAATTCAAAAGGTTTATTGCAATCTAATTATTTGACCATGAAAAGCTCATTAAATGTGTAAGAAATGGTTAAGCCACCAAGGAACACGGATGTGCTTGGCAAATTTCAAGGCAGTTTGAACTTTAAATGCTGATGTTTCATAAGGATTTGACCTGTGTTACAGGACAGTTAAATGGATTCTACACCTCTAGTCTTTGATTGGTCAATTGAAGTGACAAGAAAAAGAAAGGTAATGGTTTAAACTTTGTGATATGGACAGGCTTTTACAGTAGTTTAAAATTATGGCTCTAGGTGAAATGTCCATAGAAAGGAAGAAAGCTGGTGATACTGGCCTTTCATGCTCTCTCTACATTCATGTCTCTTTTCCCTGCTCCGGCTCTAGTGGTCACTGTGCTCCAAGGCAACTTTGATGAATTAATCCAATAGAAGAAATTGGTCTTTCAAATGTAAAGAGCACCTTGGTTCTGGAAGGTAAGTCATGAAGGAAGGAAGGCAGAGGGGCACGAATCATGAGAGAAGAAGTGAATGGAAGAGCCTGAAAGAAACTGACTACAAGGGATAGAGAGGAGGAGGGGACTGTGTGAGAATGAGTGTGTGCCAGAAAGAGCTGGGAGGTAAAAACTGGATCTAGGTAAGGTGTATCTGTGCACAAGATCTTCACAAGAACTCAGGTGCCAAAAACCTAAGAATCAAACCAGAGCCAGACAAGTTGGAAGTTTTCAAGTTGGCCTAGATTCTGGGGTGAGTCTGATCAGATCACAACAGTCTCTTTATAGTAAGCAAGCATAGTTTTGTTTGTAGCTTGCATTTAGTATTACAGTACAAGAACTAGTTCTGAATTGGAGGCTTTTCCAAATGTACATGAATCAGGAATTGTTTGATTCCACCTATTGTTTCCTGAAAGTAAATCCTGATCCTGCATCATCTTCTACTTTACAGGTTAAATGCAAGAAAATGATAGTTAATACAGAAAAGAGTCTGTTTTATTTAGTTTAAGGGTTTTTTTGTGTTAGAAGGCAGAACAACAGAATTCAAGATAATTCATTGCATGTTGCATGATCCAACATCTGCACAAGCCCACCTGTTGTGGAAAATAAATTAAATCAAGAGAAATAGCCAAAGTGAAACACATTAAGCTTCCCAAATGATTTAATCTAATTTCTCTTTGGAATAAAGACTTCTGTTAAAGGTGACAAATTGCATCAACGGGTGTATGATTTGATCAAGCGTCTCTAGAATTGGCAACTGGTATATTAGCTTATTATCCCATAAATTGGTATGTGACTTCCTTGTGGTTTTTATCACTTGCTTGATAACTGTAATTGACACTTCTTAAATAGAGTTCATTGTAATCATGCAGCATTTAAAAGAAAGATGATCATCTCTTCATTTTCTATGAATACCACTCTTCAGAATGACAGACCCTAGCATATGTTTGCTCATGGCAATAACTGTAGATTTTATGTTTGCTTGCGGCAGTTATACATGCACTTGTTGGCAGGGTGTAAAACTGGTGCAGAGACATTCCTGGGGCAATTTCATGTCAGATTTCAGCCCCGAGGAATGAAAAAGCCAAAATGTGATGTAAAGATTAATTGACAAACTCACATGTCAACTCAGAAATATTATCAGCATATTAACATCAGCAATGATTTAAAGCAAAAATGAAAATGGGCCCTGCTACTCTCCATTTCATCTTTCCACTGACAAAAAAAAGAACTAAATTCATCACACTTAAACACCTCTTGGTTGAAGCACTCGTAACACAAGAGAAGGAAAAAAAGAAGTTTCAATTGAGCATAAACTCAATCAGGGCATTTGAGATTGGCCTCATGAGGATGAAGCAATGTGACAGGCCTAAACAGGTTAGATGCCAGGTTTATCCAATTACAGCTCAGCAATAAACAATTCCAGAAACCCTCTATCCCCCAATCGGCTCATTGCTCCCTCTCTCTCTCTCCTCACTCACTTTGAAACTTGACCCACCATCTGTATCTATATACTGCTGACGGATGCCCTTGCGCTGAGCACTGACACTACTTGTGATGAGTGTGTGCGACTTATGTCTGCCAATCTACGCCGGTAGCAAGCAGCCCTCTGTGCTCCTGCCCGCTAAGCAAATATTCACAGATTCTGATGGCGTTGTTTTTTTCGATTAGTGAAGAGCCGTCTGCAGATGATGATAATGAGACACTCTATTTCCCCTACTCTGGCCATTTGAGAGACAGTCAGACGGTCGGATAATCTGGTTTGTGCTTGGGGCCTCATCCATCGAGTCCCACCGTCGCATTGACATTAGCTCTAAGACGTATTAGCACATTAGCCTGAATGGGCGATGATGTGTTCTCAGTCAGTTAAGCGGAGTATGATAGTGGCAGTATTATGGTTATGGTGATGGCTTTATGGAGTCGGTGACAACTCCATTGATCTCTAGACGTACCTGCTAATGCCAACATCTGAGTGAACAACTAAATGGTCTCAGATTTGTGAAGATGGAATTTACAGAACAACACCACAGGGTTAGGATCTAGTTTCAGTTTAATTAAAAGGGCAAACAGGTACAAAAAAACAGGTTAGAAGAAGCTATCCACTTAAAATTAGAAATCGAAAAAGTTAATTTACATTTTTCAGTTATCTCAAGAATCACAGTCAAGTGATCGAGACTAAGTGAACTGGATTGAATAAGGTAGGTTTCAAAGAATCTGTTTTGATCCTAATTTAGAAGTCTGACTGTCCCTGGAAAGCAGGAGCCTTACAGTCTAGTCATTACACACCACAGGCCATAGACACAGATCTATAAATGTTTGGTATTAAACAGACCCATTGATGGTCTGCCCTCACTCCCTTTGCTCCCGTTAATGGAGCTTTTATGAATCTCAGGCCTCATTTGTCTCTCATGGTTAGGGGCTTTCTGCAGTCTGAATTGTGTAATAATGGCAAACCCAATTTGCTTTGTGCTACGTTAATCTCAACACGCCCCTTCTCTCTCTTTCATGCTTCCCTAACTGCATTCAGCTCATTCATCAATGATTCTATTATCACTCTGTTCTTTCTACTGTGTGTGTATTGGGGTTGGGGTGTGGGGGGTCGTCATAAAATAAACCCAAATTATGCCACTCTACTCATAACAGACAAGTAAAGCCACAATGATGAACTTGTGGAAAAAAAACATTAACTACAGGGCCATTTTCTCATATTCCTTTTTTTGTTCAACATAAACCAAAACATTTGCTCAAACAATCAGACCATTTTTAATGAATGTTTTTTAAAAAAAAGTAACAGAATGTGAACTCAGTAGAGCCACTGTTTAAGCCGGTGGTATTACAGGAAATTACTGATTGAGGTTAAAGGCCTTACATCTGTTGCGGGAATAGACACACAGGTCTCAGAACAGCCATGCATAACTCTAATTACAAAGGAAACTGCAGTTACTGCTTTGCCTGCATATGGACATTGACAGAACAATGACCTTTCTACAACAGATTAGGCATTTGAGTAATGCATAATCTGTTTCTATGTTTTTCTCTAGCACACAGGCACACACAGAGATCCCCTTTCATGCAGGCAGTCTGAAAAACTATGCTGCATCAGTGGTGTGGTTCTGGATTAGTCCATCTCCTCCTGATGCCTCCTCCTCGTGTGCTCCTATCATTTGTGGCATTCCTCAGGGATCTACTGAGTGTTATCTTTGATTTGATTCACAGCTTACCATTGACTTTCATTGTTATACAGATGATGCACAACTTAAGTCCCAATAAAGAAACAGTCAGTTAGGAAATGTACATACTGATACAAATAGGACCAACAAAAATAGTCCTACACCAAAACATAAAAGGGCTTATTAATGCAGGCTGTGTAATTGGATGTGAGTATAAATCAGAAACTAAATGTATTTTCCAACAAAGTGTGGAAAATCTCAAACATATTTTGATATAACCTACTGACAAATAGGAAAACAACAAACAGCAAGTGAAATGGCTTTTTGTATCAACACCCCTGGAGTGGAAGAGGACTAGTTCAAATGGAAAAGAATACAAACCTGATAGTTTACAAAATTTCTAAAAAGGTCCAGGTCTCTCTTTTACAGTCAAAAGGGGCTAGAGGTGTACTTTTGTTCATTCAAGAAAATCACACTGTGTCAGTTGTAAGTGGAGTCTTCAGAGAAAAGACAAGCTTTGTTGGATGTAAAAGAAAACAAGCGAAGACTTACAGTATCCTAAAAAGAATTTAGCTGAACCTCATTCTGATTCTGTGAAAGCGTGTGTGCATATTTTAATTCCTAATGAATAAAGCTTGGTGATAATCAAACTCTTCATCATGTAAATCAGGTACAGTATCTAGTATCAAGTATGTCTATCAAGTTGATTATCTTGATTTTATTCCCCTAAATCACAAATTCTCACATAGGGAAGCACTCTCGGCTGGATATACAATAGAAGTTCATTTCACAGGTTGAACATTACATTGAGGGGATGTCCACTGTGTCTTGTACAATTTTTTTGACTCTGCTGCGACTCAGTCAGGTGTCTCCAAGTGTGATAATGAGAGGTCAGTGTGGAGGGAGGAACGATCAGAAAGCATAATGAACCAGACTTCTGATCTTGTAAAGATCAATCATATAATTTATCGGTGTATGAATAATTGCCATTAAACAATGTTTTAACTACGTTACCACTGCATTTATACACCTCCTGAGTTCAGCAAATCATAACTTGTGATTTCTTTTATTTGCTTCACATTCCATGACTTAGAAACTGGTAATCAGTGGACCTGGATCTACGATATTTCTATGACTTCTTGTCATTGCAAGATAAGGAATTTTTAAAATACTTTCACTGTTTTCTCTAATCTTACTTAAATGAAACATATCTGGCTGGTACACAGCATCCCTTAATATCCCTTGATCTCTTGTCTACATCAAAACACTTTTTTATTTTGATGTAGACTAAACATCTCTGCCAACCAAAATTGTTTTCATTATTATGCAGCTTTCGTTTAGGTGTGGAGTCTTAGAGTGCATTTCAGATGAATAAATCTCACTATATTACCTGCCCTAGTGTTGATTTATTTGACTCCAGTCCAACTGCTAGTGACATGAACAGGTACTGCTGAGTGTTTCATCCAACCACAGTAGGATCACACTGCAGCAGAAAACCAAATGTAGACTGTAGCTAATGTTAATATATAAATGCCAGTCTAACACTTTTATTCAGGTTAAATATGAAGTTACATAAGGTCGTTAAAATATACGTAAAGCATTTTGTACCTGCCTTGCAATGTTGGACTATCATATCTATCAACATGGCTACACAGGAAAATCCATTTAGAACATAGCTCAGTCGCATGCTATTAGTAATGTTATGTCAAACATAATGCATCTTGCTATATTTACAGATAAGCCTGAGTGAGACAGGAGTGAGAAATGCATACTGCACCACAAAATTAATCTCACAAGTACTGTAGCATTAAAAAATATAAAGCTTTGAGCACATGCTATACTGTATGTCTCAATTGTGTAAATTGTGTATATTAAAGAACAATATTCTGATTAAGATTTAGTATGTGAAGTTCCATTTTTAATTATTCACTATACACATGCATAGAGCTTATTCAGTGTTGCCCATAGTCTTTGCGAGAGGGGCATCTTGTCTTTCCCTGTAAACTTGGATATTGCCCAAAATAATTCCTAGCAGTGTTTTAATTTGTGTTTGTATGGAATAACACTCAAACACTTCAGCCAGTGATGCCTGCCAGCTAGTAGGCAGCCTAGCTGACCCACTGGTAGTTGGAGTTAAAAAACAAAAACAGAACATGATTTTAAAAATTGCATGCAGAATGGAAAATATAGCGTGAAGAATGAAAAAATAAATAAAGACAGAAAAGGAAAAAGACAGCTCTTTCAATTTTAGAGATTCTGAGGAAAGAATATCCTCAACAGATTAACACTGACAATAATTTATCCATGGGTATTACACACACTGTGTGTATACACAAAATAGTACACAACTAGCAGACATTAACAGTAAATAGCTTTAATATGTAGTTCTACTTTATGCTTATGGTACAGTAACTGTACATGCATTTTAAAGGGAGGAGTAAACATAGTTGGTTCATAAGCATAAGCCAAAATGTCTGCACATTACAGAAGATTTCACTCATCTTTCTAACCTTGTTAGGACATTTGGTGCTCACTGAATAGAATTATAACAGCACACACATTCTCAGAGTACACACGCAGAGTGAGAATCACAAATGTGATTTGGACAAATTTAAAATGCAAGCACTGCATGAGCATCTCAGTGCACAATACCATGGAGAAATAGTGAAAATGTATTGCAGAGAATTAGACAGGCCAATGATAAAAAAAAAATACTTTCAGAGAGGAGTAAAAAGAGCGTAGGAGTTGGTGTGAAGGAGAGTTTCATCTGTGCTGCGAAAAAATGGCACAGAAAAAAGGGATGGCAAAGGAGAAAACAAGAGTGCGGAGGAAGAGGAGGAGGGGGGACAGGGCGAAGGACGAAGGGCGTACTGGGATATGTGAGTGAATGCCAACCGGACAGTTTTTGTTATTATACTCTACTACCAGAGGCTGCCAAAACACCTCCTACACACAGAAATCCACTCAGACCCAAATACACATTCGAACGCACACACAGTCTCGTACCCTGAGCATGTGTGTTACTGTGTGAAGAAGAGAAAATGAAAGAGTGAGAAGTAGATGGGGAGAAAAGGGAGGAGAGAGATGAATATGAGGTGGCCAGATTGCAGGAGCAGCTTTAGGAGCATAACTCAATTCTCTTGCTATATTGACGGCAATGCACACTCGTGCACACTTTGTCACTGTCTCATTCTCTCAGACTGTGTTTGTCTTTCCCTCTGTCTCTCTCTGTCACACACAGTCATATACGAGTAAAAGATGGACACATAAGCTCTTAGTGAACAGGCGAAACCAGTGACCATCAGTGAACATTTAATATTGTGCAACACAAATCCTGCGTAAATCTAATTTGTCTAATTGGATTTTTCATCCTCTCTTTGGGTGACTTCAACCTGGATGAACGCAGTCAAATATTTACAGTATTTGGATAATAAGTTATATAAGTAGGCTAATTTTACAAACACAGTTTATAAAGTTTTGGTAATAACAGACACAAACCTTTTATCCTTTTTTTATCCATGAGATGCACACTAACACATCATCAACAAGAGGGTGTGACAGTATGATCATAAAAGCTAGTCTCTACCGCCTATAATAGCAACAAAGACATTTTAATTTGGTTTACTGTGATCTCAACAAGCACTCAGAGAAAGTAAATTCCACAACAAACTCACAGCAGTGTTGATATTCTGTTCACTTATGAAGTGCTTGCTGCTAATAATAAATGTTACAATACAAACATAAAAACTCTACATGAGTCTGACTGAAGCTGTAGACGTTTCACTGGAAGTCTGTTTATTATACTGTTGTAGAGTGCAGAGGTGGGATATTTTACTTTACTTTTTTTTTTTTTACGAAAAGTGAGATGTTGTGTTTCTTTTCCTTTGCTATAAAATCGTTTAACTGGTTGGATTATGTTATATTTTGTGACTGACATGAATTTAAGTTGACCATGGACGGCATTTTATCTGAAAGAAGAAAATACTACCCTTGACAAGCTACCTCACAAGCATACATTTAAATACTTAAATTAAGAGAATACAGTCTAACCAGCACAGGACTGTCACATTTACTGATGACTAATATCTGATTAAATGTCTGTCCTTATAAACTCATGTTAATAAGAAGACAAGTGAAGGATTTTACTTTATCCAGCACAGTACACCTGCGGACATGCACAAATACAATGTCACACACTCAGACGCACATGTTCAACTACATTTAAACATACATTGTAGATTGCCCAGCTGTTGGGAATAATTCACATGCTGACACATGGGAACAGAGGAGGGCCAGGGAGAGATGGAATCTGGACTGGGAACTGGGAGAGGGAGGCAAAAGGAGGCAAATGGTAAGAAAGAGCAACAGAGGAACTTAACATCTGGCTGTAACACAGCCCTGGGGGCATACTGCATTTTTATGTGAGCACAGAGACAAGGATAATGTAGATATTACCCTACAAACGATGATGATTTAAAAAAAAAAAAAAAAAAGTTAAATCTGTTAAGAAATTGTTCTCACTTGGATGTAATCGCTACATGTGGCAAGAAATATTAAAGTCAATATTTGATATTTAAGTCAAGTTTGAGTGAATTTAGCCTCTGAATCACTCTGTTCTGGGACACAAACCTTGTGAACAAATAAACACTTTTTAACTTTTTCACAAATCTCATGATAGAGGAGAACACTGGTAACCGTGTATGTAACAAAGATGACATCAAATGAACAAAATTTTACTATAGTGAAAAAGACTTTGATTAAAACTATATTAAAAATCAACACAGTTACATAACATGTAACTGAAAACAGCTCCACAATGTGGATGTTGACAAGGTCAGCATTTGTTATTATTATAAAATGAAGCTGTCTTGTTTCTCAAACCTGCAACATCTATGGATGAACACATCCAGATCCACGACGAAATTAAATGAAGGAGAAAAAAAAAACCCTGACTGACCTCAGTTTGCTTCTTAAAGTCCTCAGTGTACAGAACTGGATATCAGCCAGGAGTTTTCATGACTTTGCAGAAAATCGTTCCTCATCGGAAAAGCGTGGGGACGAAAATTCAGCAGCTGAACTGTTATTATTCAAACATAATGGCAAAAGACCAGAGGCAAAGTACAATGTAGATGGATTAAATTAAATTAAATTAAATTGCAGCTCCACAAATTGACTGTACCCTGGAGTCCTTACTCAAAAGAACTTTGAGTTCTGAAGAAAACAAGTAGTCTACCACAAGACCTCATTCAAAGAATGTGTTCACAAGTGTTCTGTCGCATTAATATTAATTAATCAGTTTTCTTTACGTCTTTAGTGTTACCACCTAAATATGATTTGTATTGAGACAGTGTCAGTAAGGTATGAGGTTGAAACAAAAGTAGAAGATGAGGATGTACTATGTAGTAAATGCAAATTTCCAGTGCAGGTTCAGGTTATGGGGTGCTTCACTTTTTTTTTTAATGGAAACTTGCCCACTTCAAACCTCAAAGTTCTTAGACAAATCTGCACAGACAAAATATTTATTGTGATTTCTGTCTGTCTGTCTGACAGAAATGTGATGAAACCGAGGTCAAAACCAGGACACAGAAGTCCACAGTGTCATGTTGCGATTCTGAAAAACAGAACCATGTTATGAGGCATTCAGAGACAGTACAGGTTGTGAAAGGCAGCAAACCACCCATATAGAAAAAGAAAAACCAAGGTATGCACCAAACTGGATAAATAATTGAGGCTTGAACCGCACCAAGGATTTGGAGAATCATTACACTCCTACTCATAGTACATAAATAATTTAAATAAATAAATAAATGAGGGAAATAAAAGTTTCTGTAGAGTAGATTTTAAGTTAAGTTTGACTACATAATAAGCAAAAACCTCTGTAGTGTGCTCACGATATTTTTAGTGACTTTAGTGAGTTTATGTGAACAGTTACGTTGTGCATCTGTGTGTACCTATGGCCACTCCGTTTTCAAAATCTCCATTCACAAAAACTTAAGTCGCCTTGGCATTACAGTGATCATCAGGCTACTGTGGATTTGACACCATATGCTGAAAACGGGAAGTTACTGTGTTGCATGTTCTTTACTACAGCGTAGGTACCGCGCACGCATGCTTACCATAAAAAAATAAAACAACATGCAACGTGCCCTTTTGACTGTGCTTTGCTCCACTAGTTGCTAAAAATAACTAATGCCAGAACTCTGCCCACACTTGCCTCTAAACACTATTCTTCTTTGGCAGCGGAGAAGAAAACGTGCATCTGAAAAGCCTCAGCAGTCTATTTGGCTTTCCTTTGGTGTCAACACAACATGCTGCTACTGTGTTAGATACAAGGACAGAGTTGTGCGGCAGCCTGCAGATTTGGCAGAGAACATATCATGGCTTTAAATAAAAAAAAGAAATATAGGGTGCATTTACTGCTGCTGTGAGTCTACAGAGGCCAGGAAGAAAAGATTGAAAATCCAGTATAGGCCTTGGGGGGAGGAAACTGAGCGATATACTGCAGCTCCCTGGAGCATGCTGTTAAAGCCACAACCTTTAAACGGCGCTCCTCTGAGAGTGGTCAGGTGCTGCTTGGCATCAATATTTCACACACACTACACCCTGACTGGACTTACATCAGAGGGAGACATACATGTACAAAAGAACACAGGCACACAGACAATGACACACTTGAAAACACATTCAAAAAGACTTGCTAGTTACCGTACTCGCACGTATACACATAGTGATGCTGAAAGGTCAGGGTAAGCCTCCACATTTGTTCTCTGGAACTACGCAATCTTAGACCTTAATGCAACAATAAAACAGCCAAAAGTCAATGCCAGCGATCAATTTATATCAATATCAACAATAATGTAGGAGCAGCTTTAATAAGGTTACCCACAAAACGGTTCATTTAAAAATACTCAAAAGTAGATTTAACTCCGGCATAACCCTTATCTTTGAATGATCCTCATACCAAACTGCACTGACGTCCACTATTCTTATCACACTTTTGCTAATGAAATCATTAAAATTAATTGGTTCAATGATTAATTGATTTAAAAGTTCATTCATGACATTGGAAACAACGCGAGAACAGTCTCACCACAGGATTCATATGGTGCCTGGTGTATTTGAACAGATTAAATGACCTTCATCGGGCAACAGAACGAATGAAGTTTAAACCTCAGCTTTGATGCCAACATAGATTTGAAAAAATATGGCAAACTGCATCTGCTGATGAAGATTGTGTGATTACAGTTCCACAACAGCTTTAGTGAAACGTATCTCGAGAAATTAAAAGTAGCAATATTTTCATGTGAAACGTAGCTCAGCTGAGAAATGAGTTGGCAGCCAGATGTAGTGTAGATATCGATCAACAGATTATTTAACAATTTGGTATTTGATTGATCATTATCATTCACGCATTCATTCAGGAAAAAATCCCTATGCTCTATTTTACGTCAGTGTAAAGTGAATATATATTTGGGTTATGGAATATTGTGGCAGGTTATGAATATTCATTTTCTTACTTTTGACATGTCATACACAAAATCAGTTAATAGAAAACGGGTATAATTGATAATGAAAATAATTAGAAGCAGCCCTCTTGATTTTTCAATCTGATATTCTGATACTTACATTATTAAATATAATGAGTGAATCTGTTATCGCTGGTGAATTACATCACTGATGTTGGAATAATTACTTTCACTCTTCCTGACTGACAAAGGTAAAAATAGTACAGTAAAAGTTCTGTCACCCAGTTCTTTCTGATGCTAAATTTCTCTGAGTCTCATCTCTGCTTGATATCTCCACTCAGCCGTGCTGCGCTTTTGCCTGTCCCATCAAAGCAACATCACACTCAGCTGCACATTACCGTCCTGCTGGACTGTTTGCTCAGTCAAAGCAGGAATTTGAAGGCTTCCTTCTAAGTTAATGGCCCAGTTAAAGAAGCGGCGCCGGCTGTTTTTAGAAGCTGTCCAGAAAACGATGCTGACAGGAGGCTTGTATTACCTCATTTCATCTGATCTGAAACTCATGTCCTCATTATGTCAGTGCTGCGATGGAGCTGTAAATAAAGGTGGAGGAGCAGACAACAAAAGATAGAGGTAAAAGAAGAGCAATAGAGACTGTACATCCCATCTCTTTCAAAATACAAAGGCTTCAATCAGGATATACAGTAAACTCTAATTTGCCAGGAACTGTCTAGCCTAGCTGGTGCAATCGCTCTCACTCTAAAATGCACAGATAGACACATTCCATCTACAAAAATACACTCAAATGCAGAGAGCCAAGATCACAAGCACCCCAGGGTGCTGCTGCACATACATTGATGTATATATAAAAGTGTGAAGGTTTTGTTATGTTCTACCGCCTCGGTCCCGTGCCATGGCTTCGTTGTTGTAAATCTCTCAGTGTGTAAACGCGTGTCTTCTAGCCATTCTGATTTCCAGTGTTTTCATTGCCTCACTAAGCTCCAGCAGATGTTTCTCTGCTTTTCTAAAGACCTTGTCGACAGCCTGGGCGGAATATCAGAATACCTCTTCCTAATCCACTTTACCCACTAATCCCTGCTCCATAGACCTGTTGGCTTGCTTTTTATACAACTCTAGTTCTTTCTCTCTCTCTACCATTCACTGGGGGTCTTAGTGAGATCACTATCAAGGAAACCGGCAGAATTAGTCTGTGTCAACGGACCAGTGGAGGGATCTTGCTGCTGCTTGATTTACTGATATTCAGAGGAAGCGGAATTGATCAGAAGCTGTGGGGCAAGGCCGCTGTCTGCCGGGCCTCTGGAGGAGTGAGTTAAGGTTTCCCATTCCACTGTTGGCCTGTCAAAGCAATGGCGACGGGATTTAGCTGCCTGACAAAAGCTTGAGAGGGATGTGATATGTCATCTGCTGCTATGGGATACAAGGGGATATTCACAGACACAGCGTAAATAAAGGAAGAAGGAACAGCCAGTGCTGGAGACGCAGCACAGACAGCCCACATTCCACAACCCTGAATGAATGACTGGAGGGTGAGATTTGATTCAGCCGACTGGCGGCGGGGCATCTGCAGGGGGAGAAACAGAATTAAGCTAACTGGTGCATTTCAATCTTTGTACTCTCAGAGTCCTTGCACTCAAGAGGTGCTGAAATTTGAGAAATAAAGCTGAATTAGTCACTAGAGGTGGACAAATGGCTAATGTAATATTGGAGGAGTAGCGTACTGGACAGATGATTCCATCCAGTAATGTGAAATACATAGAACACTTCACGATTCAATCTCTCACATTAAACATCTCTATTTCCTGTAGTGTCCTGTTCTACATACAGATTCCTGCTCACAGAACAACATCAGGGTTCATGTGTCAGAATTAGATACTGACAATTAGCCCACGCACTAAAGTAACATTTACCATTTGCATCTACATAGAATTATGACTGTGAACAAAGAGCCTCTGAACATGAAAACTGAAGGAGAGCAGAACGTTTTGTCTCACATCTTACAGTATAAATGGCATTCAGACTAAATCAAGCATGTTCAAACATTTCTGAAAGCACTGAGATGACTCAAACATTTGGTCAGACTGCCTCCCCGACCTGCTAAAACTTGAGTGATAGCTATAAAAATAGGTCTGATTCAACTAAATTATGCCTGAAAACTTCAGCTTTTGCCTAAATTAAACAGGAATAAAAATTTTTTTTTTTTAAAAGGCTACAACTTAAGAGTTTGAACACCTGCATGTTCTGAATCTCAGACTAATCTGTAGGTTTTCTGTTTGTACCATGCTATTTTCTCACTTCGTTTCTTAGCAACGGGCACTTTGTCAGCCATGTCAAAGCATTCTGTCAGAGGTGTGGGCAGCCAACATGTCTTCAACTGTGTAACTTTGATCTCAGAGGTTTTAATCCTCATTACAGATCAAAAACAGGCAAAGCAACACTCATTGCTAACTTCACCCCCAGCTGACACCCTGTACCTTCCAGCGGAGATGTTTATGAGTCACAAAAGTCCAATTCAGCTCAGAGTTTGACTGAGTCAATTCTTCATCATGGTTCAAGTTCATCTGTTTATTTCCAGAAATTTCACTCCAGACGGTTACAGTATATCCTACTTAGTGATTAATGCTGAGAAATAGGAAGCCAGAGTTAGTTCAAGTTCAGTCAAAGGAACCACTGAAGTTGTTGATTCTATTTCTTTTTTATACTTTTGTTGAATCACAGAAAGCAATTTCTGCCACATCAAGAAGAAAAAAGTGAGCAACAAACTGTTTTTGGATCCAAAATGCAGTCCACAATGTCCCATAAATGCCAGAAAGTGTTGAATAATTATTGAACCAACCAGTTCAAGTGCACCTTTTTCACATTTCAGTCTTTTCAGACACGTGACGTTCACTAAGAAATTAATTTGACGGTTGCATTGGTGGTTTGAGGGAGAGAGATAGGCATCTGGCACGTGGTGAAGGATCAAGATCCTAAAAAGAAAGAGGTATAGAGTAAGGAGAGTAAAAAGGGTATGGTAAGGGTGGAGAGTGGAGGAATGATGAGGCCAGGAGGCTGATTGAGACTTTGCTCTCACTCTCCCTCCCCGGGGAGAAACGGAAAGGGGGGAAAAAGAATGCAGAGATATTCAGTGGGAAGATGCTTTTTAACCTTAAAATATGTTGGAAACTTTGTGTTTCTCTTTTCTCTTATTTTTTCTGACTGACGCCCATTTTCAGATTTTGAATGCTGGAACCTGCGCAGCACAACAATGTTCTACCGAAATGAAATCTTCCTCAGAACTAATAAAATAGATGGAGAGATAAATGACAATGTCCGGAGAGATAAATGACCAATGTCCAGAGTCAATACTTTAGCTGAAATACCAAAAACGTCTCAGAAATGAGAACTTGATATTCTCCATTTCAAATCAAATTGAAATTCACCCTGAATACACAACACAACATTCTTCTATTGGAGCAATATCGGTTGGTTTTTTCCACTATTACCACTGGTGCTCCTTATTCAAAATCATAGGAGCACAAGCACAAAATTTAGACACATTTAAATTGACATGCAATCAGTATTCTTACACTGTGTATTGCTACTGAACTGAATTATATTTAGTTTGTACAGGGATCTGAATAGTTATTCCACCATTGCTGTTTTTTCTTATAAAAACATTTGATCTTTAATATGATACTATAATTAAATTATCTTGAGAATTCGATAAACATGGTTAATGGGTTCCCTTGAGTTCAGTGAATGGCAGCTTCCCTTCACAATGCCATTTCAGCCTGTTCCGCAAACAGATTAGTAGATTCCTGCCAACTAAATGCTGCTTGCAGAGGCGACATACCATCAGTGCATCTGATGTTTGCAGTCAAGTCTGCAAACTCAATTTACTCTGAAAATGTTGGGCCACACTGAGCAGTAAATACAATACAAAATGTTATTTTCCTTGCAATTATCTTAGCTATGTAAAATATGTCATTGACATGAATATGACATTTCTTGCCATTCTTTTGGAAAGAATAGACCTTTGCCATCAGACATTTGGGCCTGTAGTAGCACTGTAAGATCTAAATGACCTCTTTTAAAGAATTGTTTGGGTTTTTTTGTCACCAAAGGGCCAAGCAAGAGCAAGAGTTGTCACTGACTGGACACTGGTACAAGACAGAGCAGAATCATCAACCCATGTTATAATGAAAGCAGCTTCATAGTACCTCTTCATTGTAGTCACTCTCTTCTCACGCTAACTTGTTGGTGTTTCAAGTTGCACAGTGTTGATTTGAGGGGGAAAAAAAGCCATACAAGACTGCAAGTTGTGCTGGTGATCACTGTCACACTATCTAAAAATGGTTGCAAATACGACAAAAATTGTCACAATTTGGAGCAATGGTCTTTTGGCCACCGCTTTCAGGTTTGTACTGAAATAGATTAACGGGTACTAGATGGAATGGACTCACAATTTAAAAAGACCTTCATGATCTCCCCAGGTTGAAGTTCTAGATTCTGGAAGATTTGTTTTATTTTATTTTGAAAGTACAGACTATGGTGATTTTAATCTCCTGACTTTTCCACTGGTAGTTAACACCATCAAATTTTAGATTTCTAGTCAAGTGTTTCAACAGCTGTGTCATGGATTTCCATTATATTTAGTGCACAATCAAGAATTGTAATTCACGGACTTTACCTGCTGAACAACAGGATGTTAGCATCATCACTGTGAGAATATTAGCACAGCGATGCTTGCATAATTAAACAACCAGTGCGCCTAGGTAGAGTTTACTCTCACAGACCTGTTATCATGGCTGTACAGTATTTGTGTAGTCAGGTTCAATTACCAATGTAGCGTATATTTTTAAAATTTCCAGAATATCTGCAGAAGAAAATGCTAATTAATTATCATTTGCATCAACTGCCATTATGGGAATGAATAAATCAACCACATGTCATGTGAACAAATGAAAAATGCGATTAAGGCAGGTGCATGAAAACACAGCAATTAATACCCTTTAAAACATCATTTTAGGCTTGGGTTAATCATACTAGGTTCAGTGTCTTGCTTAAGAATGCAGTGATCTGTGAGGTTAACATATGACAATAAAAGAAAAGTACGATTCTTCCTGACAGAGAAGATAACAAAGACCAATGTGGAAAAGAATGAAAAAGAAAGAAATTATGAGGAAGGGGAGAAGATGACAGAAAAGAAGAGAACCAAGCAAAGAAAGAAAAAAGACAAAACAGTAGAGCACAGACTTCCATTGAATGGTAATTAAAGGGGAAAATGTCATTAATTAGCAAACAGGCCAGCTGTGGCGCTCTTTAAAGCTCTGCTTCCTAACATTAAATATAGATTACAGGACATGCAGAACACACACATACACACACATAGAGACAAAATAACAGTGATGCACAGATCTAATTAGTGGGATTGATTTTTTCTAACCCCAGTGGTGCGACAGCAATAGGAGAGCGAGATTCTCTAAATGCCACTCCTCTGCAGGAATCCGCTCACTCTGGGGGTGCGAAATGAAAGCGAAACTGACAGACAGCGAAAGAAAGTGGTGCGAGTGGAAAAAGGGAAGATGGGCAGGCAGCTGTTAGTAGAAAGAAAAAGCATGAGGGAAATAAAACCAAGAAGAAAGAGGTTCAGAGGGAGTGCAGGAAGAAGGTGGCTGCTTTTAAAGAAAGTCTTTAGACTGGTGCTGGACGTTGACCTCACAACCACGACAATATTAGTATAACAACTTAGTGACGGGTGAAGGAAGAAACGTAGGAAAGTAAATCAGATAGAGAGAGAAGAAAGTAAGCTTTGGTGGTCTGCAGCACTTTAACTTCCTTCAACAACCAGGAAATCCACCTGGCAGTTGCTGTGGTAACAGCAGGGCAAGTGGGAGGCTTCTTTTAATTGGTCTACTTTTAACCCCACCACCACCACTACCATCACCCAGTCCCTCTTTACCCCCACACTCTTTTCATCCACTCACACGTTGAGTTAACACGCTCCCTTTCACCTCTGGCTTTAGTTCAACATTGTGTCAGCTTTCTTCATGTCATAACTATTACTACGAGGTGGGTTGCTGCATTCAAATGTCACAGTTTAAAGGCATCGTTATCATCATTTTCAAAGGGAGTTCACAGCCTTCTCATAAGGACTATTTCTCTTTACAAATTTGTTTCAATGAAAAGTAATAGTGCCAGCTTTGGACTTTGAAGTCGTGGCCGAAATCTTAAAATATGCATAAACCCGAATTAAAAAAAAACAAAAGTAAAAATATATTTATTATTATTATTATTATCTCCTTCAACAAGCTACACTCAAGTCCTATGGCCTGTGCTGACACAGCAATTATGGGCCCTCCGCCTCTGATTCAAGAAATCAGTTAATTGGCCACTTGACTACCAAAGATAGTGTGGCAAAAATAATTTTTGAAAATTATCGATATTCATTTAGTGTCTGCAAATGAAACACTAGGGACACTGTACAGTTGCACCACAATACAATAATTTTTGAGTTTGAGTACGTTTTGCGGATAAACAGTGTTTTCAATGAAAACTTTTTATTAAATCCGAGTCATCCCAGACCCCTCCTTCTCAGCTGGTTAAATTATAATTACTTTATGACAGTACAACAAATGAGATGCTACAACACCCCCCCACACACACACACACACACACACACACACACACACACAACCCACCCCACTGAGCAGAACAACAACCTGCTGAAAATAGCCCGCTATTTACATGAGTATTAATAGTATTCCCACTGCTCTCATACAGTGGAAGGGCATTTGTTTGAGTTATTATTAGTGAGGGCTTTGCTGGTTCTGCTTAGATGCTTGTTAAATAAACCCAATCTCTGTGCTAACTGCTGTGATACTGTGTACGGTCAAACAAATACATGCTGTGCCGATTCTTTGCACTGTGCTCTCTGAACTGGACTTGTTCTATATGCCAACGCCTTTGAGCTTTTGTGTGTATGGCGTATGTTTTCATGGAAACGACATTTTTAAGCTTTTAAACTTTTAAGTGTAAGTAAATGAACAACAAATGTGGTGTTGCATTCTTTCAACAAAAATGTCCCTGTCTATTTAAACATATGTGAATGTTTGTTGAAACATTTGATTTAACTAAATAATTTAAATTTGTTATTTGACACAAAATACTGCCAGCCAGACAACCCAGGGGACCTGACTGAGTTTTTGCCGTTTGGTCCACTGGCCATTGAATGTTGACCCTGTTACGATTAGAAACAAATCACGGCACCTCCTGGTAAATGCAGCATTGCATTCAGGATTGCACACATGGTGCCTCAGGCATTAAAAATGTGATTATTTGTTATACATTAATAAAATGCTAATGTATAATTTCTGGATTAACCTCCTGTCACTATATAAGGTAGTTAAAATCAACCCTGCCTTTACAGACTGCTGTTTTTATTGCACAGCCTTTGAAACTAGTGGTGTGAGAAAATACTGACATCATCATGGCATCATTTGTGGCACACAGTGGTTCATTTTGTGTTGTGTTGAAACCCCTAAACACTAAATAGATGTTTTATTTGCATAACATCACAATATATTGCAATGCATTGGATCATAACCGCTGAACTGTGAAATTTATCATATGGCCATATGGCCAGGTTCTTGCCAATACACAGTACAATTTGAAACAATGCTTAAAGGGTTAACATAAAGACTCTCAAAAACTGCAGATTATAAACATCCCCATGCTTGAGCTCAGACAAACACTGTGGGCATTTGAAGCATAAAATAACTTTTGCAACGTGCCATAGAACATAAATAAGGAATAAAGATCAATCCCCCATAGACAGTGGTCTAGAGGAGCTGAGAATAAAACTGTTCCTACCTCACCTAAAGTTTTTGTTGATTCCCAGAGATGCTTATTGATATTTCCTGGGTTCTTGCTATTTTTTTTCTTCATTACTCTAGTCAAGCTAGGTGATTATATGCATGTGATGCAGTATGTGTGAGAGAGTGTTGGTGGTAGCGCTGTAGCTCCCAGGCTAACAAAGTCTGGTGCACTGTGGGAAAACAGGAGGCTTTTGTCTTCTTTTATGGTTTACAGCACTCTTTCGCTGCTCTATCGATCCTTCCCTCCATCTCTCCCACACACTTGGCCCCTTCCCCATACCACTACAGTAATGTTTGTGTGAGTGTGTGGGAGAGATACAACTCAGTTTGTCCACCTCTTGCATGTTTGCTACCATTTACCACACAGAAATAGTTTCCCATAGAACACAAAAGCACACAATAGTGTGCAGGCCTAAACCAAAAAGCATCTTCTCATTAATCCTTAATCTAACAGTCAGTACTAATGAATGTTAGATTAAATTCATGCCAATCTGACCCCTTAATGTAAATAAATGTGGTGACAATCAAATCAAATGACAGATAAATGGATTCATAACATCCTAATGCCTGTAGACATCATTGCAAATATGAATTACTCCCGTTATTAAACATTTATATTTTATTTCTCTCTTATCTCTTCTACTGTTATCTACAGCAAAAATGTCAAAAGGAGAACAATATGTTTCTGTGCACAGTGGCTTTCCAGTTCTTCTGCTCCATTCTGCTGTTAATACACAGTTCTACTGATGTCTGTGAACAGCAGACACACAAATGATCTGTAGGCTACTTCACTGTGATTTTTTTCCCTCCCCTTTATATTCAGGTTGCATTTCTACACCTGACACGTTGTTTTCCTTATCCATTCCCTGTGTTTCCATGTGCTGTGTGAGCTAAATTACAGTTGTTGCTACTGGCTTTAAGGTTCTGTTTTTCAAAAATAAACTGTTGGATGCGCTTGAAATTTGTCAGGGGTTTTGATTACGCTGCCTCTTACTTGGATTAATCATGAACTGGTGTAGAGAAATACCAATGTATTCCCACATAGGGAACAACTTATTGTTTTTTACTGTTACAAAAAGAAAGTTAGATAAAACCCAAATATTTAGTTACGGTCATGAAAAAAGAAAACATGCTAATTTCACTATGGCAAATCATTGAAATTAAAAATAATAATCACAGCAAGCCGTGGTTTGTAACATTCCTAAATGAGTAGTCAAATACATGTTGAAATTGAGGAAATGTATCCAATCAATATTCAACAGTGTATTTTTATTGCCAATTAGTAAGGTACATAATTAGTTTCACTCACCTCTTTTCTCATTGGTTTCATAAAATAGCTGCTGTTTTTATAAAGGCCCCTAACCATGAATGATTGCACTAAGAAAGAGACTTATCTCAAACTAGCAAACTGAAAACAGAAAGAAATTTGAAACAGAAATCATAATTAGAAATAAAACTTACCATAAAGCTGATTGCAAAATGCTTGTAATATTAATATTTGTTTCCATGAAGTGAAACAGGGTAAAAAAAAAGATAATTAAGCAACAGACTGTCTTATTCAGTCTTAGACACATACATGTCAAACTGTGGCACATCTTCTCACACCTGATGTAGAAATTGATGGGTTTTTGAGACTCTGATTCTCTAATCCGGCTGATTTGATAAGGAATCTCATTCCCCCTTGTGAGGCCAAGCTAAGGGACCATCCGCTAGATCTGACTCCACTTCATACTGCCCTGTCAATGCTATCTCCCATTGCTCATGGCAACCAGACAGGAAATAAACCCAGGTCGGTGGGGGAGGGGGCAGCAGCATGTTAGCCACTGTGGGTGCAACACTGGCCCCTCCGGGACCCTCTCTGGGAAGGGGTATGTGAGACCCGAGCTGATCGATTCTTATCGACAAAGGCGGTAATTACATTTCATTAGGTTTCAGCGCTAATCCACATAGCCCTGCTGGGGATACAAAGTGAGAGACAAAGAGAATGAGAGAATACAAAGGTAAAGAAGGAAAAGAAAGACAGAAACTCTATAAAGCTTAATTCTTGGTTCCAAAAGTATTTAAGATCTTCATCCTGATATTTTATGGAAGTTACTATTTTTATAATTACTTGTATATTTTAAATGACAAAAGTTCACATTGAAATTTATAGAAAGTGTTGCCTTATGGCTGCATTAAGTCTAATTTTATTGCAAGAGGCCCAACTGGCTACTCTAAAGTAAAAAACTTAAAAGCAACTTTAGCAAACTCTTCTCATTGGCTGTTATCGATTTAAAATATATCTGATTATAATTCTAGCTGTTTCACCACAAATGAAACCCTCAAATGGATTCAATACAATTGGTGGCAAAAGTGAAATACCTTTGTCTATTCACTTACTGAAATTTGCCTAATGCATGCTAGGCTATCCAAACAGGCATCTGTCAGTGCCTCATGTGCAGAAGATCCAGAGGCACCGGGTTACTTCTTGTTGAAATATATGTACACAAACATATGTACCACACTCCAAAACCCGAAAACCGACACGATTTTGTGTGATGTGGTGTTGTGAAGTTAAAGAAGAATGGCGAATTGTATCTGAAGGGCAATCTCCAGAAAAGAAAGTGCAGGAATTACCGTACCATAGCAGGAACAACAAACCTGAATCTTTTGATGTAACCTGGTACCAGTGTTGGGGAGTAGTTAACTACAAGTAGCGACGCTACTAACTTAACTACATTTTTCAGTAGCTTGGCAGTAGCTC
>JAUBNQ010000015.1:13264975-13278570 GCA_032353495.1 Ctenopoma kingsleyae
TATGATATCTAAGATGAAGGGAGGATGACAGAGAAAGACAGGGCACATCAGAGTGCGAGGGAAAAGCAAGGAGATAACAGCACTGGATGGAATAGAGCCACAGTAAAGTGACACAGAGAAGTACAGTCCAAACCACACTTCATGAACTTAAAACTGTGAAGTTCTATGTTTTCTGTGCAAAAGCTACAGTATGTAATTTCTTTCGAATACTTGTGCTTTTGTGAAGAGGTCAGACTAACAGAGCACTCTGGCAGAGGGCGTGCAAAGATTTCTTTCTAAATGATTTTGAGTGAGGTTCGCCGCTCTAACCAATGAGAGAATTTTAAACAAACTTTGATCATTAAATTTAGCAGCTTTTTCATCTTTTCCTCAAATGTGATTATCCCAGCTGGACTTTTGTCAAAGCAGGGAAGACACCTAAAGAACACTCTAAGCGAGTCAGGAGAGAGGACAGACATCCGCTGCCTAAGCGAAAACCCCTCAGGAGTATCGGAACAGCTGAAACACATTTTCTCAAAACACCGGGTCTCAATGGCTTTCAAACCCCAAAACATGCTACGCCAAAAATTTCTAGGATCTCCTTACCTGGATTATTGAGCATGCATTGAGACTTTTTCATCTTTATTGTAATTTGACAAGATCTCACATCTCATGCTATCGTTAACTTAAGTTTCTTGTTGTAGCTTACAGTTACCAAATCTTTAATTGATTTAGCTAATGAATGTATACCAGTGTTAATGTTACTGACCTATGACTATTATTAATCAAAATCCAGGCAAACACAGTTAAAACCTAGAATAATATCTTTGAAATTAAAAAAAAAGTCTAAATGGATTTGGACAGCTGGATAAGGAGAGACTTTGGTCAGCTTGTTAAAATGGGGCACGCTGTCAAAAATTACACATTGAGTGAAGAGAAGAGTGAGCAGAAAGCTGGCAAGCACGTTTCTGTCTGTTTTTCTTGTCAGCACTTCACCTTCCATCTCACCTACCTGACTGACATCACAACCAAAGACAAGGCTGCAATGATGTTTGACGTTTTACTTTCCCCATTCGTATTACCCGAGGAGAAGCTGGAGTGGGCCCTGGAGACAAACTTTTAAAAGTTTGTAACCTCAGAGGACATGTTTAAGCACCAAAAGCATCCATCTTCCATGAAACTAAAAAACATACCTGTTTGCATTTTAAGGGGAGACCAATGAGTAGAAATCCCTCAAGCAAACACACACTTATGTACATGCCTAAAAACACATGGCTTGGCCTGTAACCTCCAGTAGGTGAATTGGGGTTTCCATTGTCTCTCATGGCAATTCTTGTTTGTCTGATCACAAGTATTTTCCTTTTGCTTAAGGTGTAAGAGAGGGGTCAGCATCTGTTTTCGTCTGTGAATGTCTGGTTTTTAGCGTGGTGGGAAAACGAAAGTAGAAGGAGGGTTTTTGATGCGACACAGAAATGGGAACAAAATGTAAACATGCCAAACGCCCATTTCCCCCTGGGAAATCAGGCTTTGTGAAGACGAGGTGTCAGAACACATCCAAACACGGTGTATTGCTTGACTCTGCGCGCCTGCTTTAAGACAGAAAACATAACGACAAGGAAGTAGAAAAAGAGAAAAAAGGAAAATAAATCTCAGGTATCGAGGGGGAAATAGAGGAGAAAAACTCAAAGCATTTTGCAGTTTTACAAGCCAAGCAGATGGAGAACCAAACATGAGGGAAAAAAAACTTCATCAAAGTTTTAAAGTGAGCAACAGCAGCTGCATATAGCAGGTATTTAGAACTTGTGACAGCACTTTGAGATTTTCCTTCACACTTTTTCCAGACATATGCACATTTGTCCTTCTGAGTGCACATACATTTTTCTGTGTAAATAAGCTGGCCTGCCTTCATGTGCAAAAGGACGTTCAGCACAATTTGACAGTCAGTCGAGAGTGTATAAGCATGACATTGTTGCAGTAGGTAGGGTAGTCAACAATTGTGAATTGTCTATGAATCTCTGGGTTAGTGATTAGATTCCTGGTCCCCCTCAATTGCTGGCCACATGTTGCGTGTCCCTGGACAAGACACAGAACCCCGGACCCTTGGAGACTGATGGGGCAGCCTGTCCACAAAGAATTTCCCCAAGGGGATCAATAAAGTATCAATTATTATTGTTATTATTATTATCTACAACATATTTAGACCTTTCATTAAAAAAAGAAACACATAAAATTTAATTTATAACCATCTTCAAGATAAAGTGTGGTTATCTTGTTGATAACATTTATAGTCCAAGGCAACATCACTGAAATGAAACAACTCCATACAGATGACTCTAGATGTGGCATCATTATTATTGTGTTATTTGTGCCATTACAGATGTACAATGTGATCAAATAAAGTCCCCAATTAGCAGAACCAGATCATTTGGCATCTTATATTATGATCATTTTAATTACTATATCATATAAAAACAGCTGTCTCACTCATTAAATTTGTAGCTTTTGCGTGATTTCACTTCTGTTTGAGTTAATTTTCTATGTGGCTTGAGCTCTACTTAGGTCATGCAGCATACAGTATTATAGTGGAGATACTCTGCCCTTATAAAATCTGAAAAAGAATACCTCCACTATAATACACTGTGGGAAACTATGTCTTCATACTAATAGAATATGCTTGGTGATATTTTAAATATTTATTATTCTCTTGTAACACTAAAAAACGACAAACTAAACCCAACAATGAGTAGATTTTCTGTGTAGTTAAACCCTGATAGACGTGTTCAAAATTTTAAAACACACCGGTGCTCCTGTTCTTTGTGTTGATTTTATGGTGCATTTACTGTACGGGTGAGTGTCACTGTTCTCATTAATATTTTTTTCCAGTGGCTGCTTCCAGCAAGTAAGCTCTAATAAACAATGTCTGCTAGCAGCCCAGAACCAAGTGGCAAACAGAAAGTCAGAGACTAGGTAGTGGAAACGGTTAGAGCCAGATAATGTTTTAGGAGGTGCTCCAAAACGAAGCTGAAAGGAAAGGGGACAGAAACATGCCTCCAAGTTTATGAAAATGGTACTCTATGTTTTCATAGATAAGATGTAGGCAACTATGGTGGTTTGTTTGTCAGATCATTCTGATGTTTTTCTGCCACCAGGTGGTCAGAAATTAACGAAAGAAGATTTAAAAGAAAATATAATGGGGGTTTTCTTTGCTTCATGACGACCTGACAGAAAATCAAACATAAAAACATATGTTAATATGGTATTTTATGACCATGAACACACATTGTTGATGGCTCAAGACCCCTGGACAGTGGGCAGGCAATGTAGCAGCGACCTACCAGATGCAAACACAAATCATGGCAGGAGTAAGGTTAGGCCATTATTCTAAACAAACTGCCTGATGACTAATGCAACGAATCGCCACAGGAAAAAGGAATTATCATTCTATAGTGCTGGGCGGCTGATTGGAGTAATGATTGGGGTGGAGAGACAGAAGGCGATGGAGGAGAGTCGGTGTGGGAGGGATCGGGGGTGGGGGGGACACGCCAACGCTGCAGTTCTGATTTCTTTCTAGCAGGGGGCCACTGTTCCAGTAGCCTGGCACTGAGCCAAACACACTGGGTTTAGTTTGTTATTGAGGGAAGGCAAAGCAATCAATCTGGAGGCTGGAAGAAAAGGAGAGAGAGTGAAGAATTATTTTTGATAAGTCGTCTGAGGAAAACATAATCACGGCTGTGCAGTGTGAGTTTGTGATAGGCGTTAAAAAAGAAAAAAACTTTTTTCCTCCATCTATTTCTTTTTTTCCCTCTTTTAGTACGGTGTGTGTGTGAGTGAAATTTTCTGGACCCAGAAAGGTATTCCTCCCTCAGCTAGCAACAGATGTGTCAAAGCATGAGTCGACATGAAGCTCTCGAGGGACTTCTTTAAGTGTCACTGGGAACCTTTACAGTGCACACATGCACACACATGCACACACACACACACACATAGAATATTTTTGTCAGAAGTGCTGAATAATTGTGCTGTACTAAGCAGGCTGGGCCAATTAGGCCCGTTGGGACTGGGAACAAGCACCAGTGTGTGTGTGTGTATGTATGTATGTGTGAGTGTTTGTGTGCACGAGGACTATGCTTGAGTCATAGGCAGACAGCAGGACTGAACGTCAGAATATTGTCAGACATCTGCCTGCCTGTTGCCTGCTTGCCTGCCTGCCTGCCTGCCTGCCACTGTAAAACATGCACAAATGTACACACACACGCACACACCAAGGCAGCAGGGGAGAATGAAGGCAAAAGAGCGGCAGGAAGCCTGGATAAAGTGAATGTTGCTGAGCAGACAACCTTGTGGAAGACATGGCCCAGTAACTATACAGTCAAAACCAATGTGGACAATGTGTTACGTATTTACAGCTGCAGGTTTCTTTTATACAGAAGTTCACACAAAATAAAAATGGTCAGAAGAGTAGGAGTGAGTGATACAGGTAAACTCTTACATGGTATAAACACTTTATGCATAGTGAATGTCAATTGAGAAGCTGTTTACATAACAACTAGATGACTAATCCAGTGTAATGCATACCTGAAATAACAGGGTCCTGTAAATCCAATATGCCATAGGGCAGTCTTGTTCATTCAATGTTATTTTAGATCAATTCAAAAAATGTTGTTTGTGATATTAATGAGATAGTTGCAAATGCCTGTAAAGGTCCTTAGGCAAAACCTCCTTACAATTAACTCTGCCTACCACTGATATGACAGAGACACAAACGGAGTCAACCCTGCTCAACAAGGCTGTTGCCAGATGTTAGAGAACCAGAACCGTGTGGTGATAAGTGGGCTACTGGATCAGGAACAAGACATTCATGGACAAAAGCTCAGAATAGGGAACGACTGGAATGTGACTACACAAGTAACTCGAGTGAATGGGATTATATGCAGAGGATATAGGACCTATGGATACTTTGAAAGTGCACACCTCAACTAACATCTAAAAAACTAGCAGCTCAGTGGTTCAATATCCACAAAAAACAACTGCTATAACAACTACAGACTGATGAGGTACACGGACGTGTGACAGAGTGCTTCTGATTGACTGAGGTAATCAGCTGTGAGTAGGGCAGAGACAGCTGGAAAACAAGCAGGGCGAGGGGGGCTTGAGGACCAGGTTTGGAAACCACTGGTCTACTAGAAGATGTAAATGCATTATGGGCAATCGCTACTGCAACTATCACAAGGACAAGATGATATACACCACAGACACAGTAATCTTTGACATGCTTGACTATATGATGAACATCAGACATAAGGAGGAGTATCCTCCATGGAGAAAGAAGTTGGAAGCCAAGATCAAGGCAGCCGGGAGAGAAGTTAGCCAGATATCGGAACTGCAGAAAGGCATGATGAAAAAAAGGTTACCTGTGAAGTGCAACAAGTTGTCCATATCTGAGGCCTTAGAAACTGTTATGCAAAGACTCACAGCCCTGGGGAAAATACATATAAACAAATACAGAGGAGACAAGACAGATGAGAGAGGTGTACTGAATGAGAGAGAATAACAAGAAAGGGGAAGTAGAAATTAATGGGATCATGGCGAGACAGAAGACTCATGAGCAGAAAGGGAAATTATGTAAAAAGGACAGTATAACAAAAGACAGCAAGAGACAACAGAAAGTAACATGGAAGAGAAGAAGCAATAGAAAACGTGGGAAAAGAGAAGAAGGATAACTGAAATTATTAGAGAGGATGAATAAACCCTGGAAGGCACAGTTGTCTGTTGCTCAGTGATATCATCGCCTCCTATGGGTTTTCCTCCAACACTCCAGAAGGTTCCACCTACACAACACACACTGCCTCACACATCCACTAGGCCCTGTCTGTAAGAGCGCATACAAACGCACACAGACACACACACACACGGCAGACTTCTCAGGAACTCAAATCCATTGAAAATCGTCCTCAAGGGGGAAAGCAGTCTGTTCTTTCACACATTACCACTCACTCTTAAGTACAGCTGTCTACGCTGTCGCAGAATGACAAGCTACATGTCTGATATCACTACACCCTGATGTTTAATGTCCATGGACGCTTTCATTGACAAGTAAGCAAAGTTGTTTTAATAACATGCCATGCTACATACTCACAATCCACATGTTGGAATAAATTAAAGAATAATCTGGACTCTAAGAGCAGTCCCAAACCTGCATTTTTTGATACACTAATTTGACCTAAACATAAGCTACACCCTGTATGTATAAGCTACATAGGCAATTGTACTTTACAAAATGTGTTACAGATGAACGAAATCAAAAGTGGTTGAAACTAGATAGAGAATGAATCATTCACCAAGTCAGGACACAACTAATAAACTATAGATTTGCTTAGCGGGGATAAATACGCTTAAGGGTTAACCAAAATAGAGTATGACACATGTCATAATGTGCTGATGCTCAAAAATCCGCAAAAGCAAGATAACACAAGAACACAATATAATATTCACTATGGAGCACAGGTTTTGTCCTTTAAATGTTAAACCACAATGTAAGTTTAAGGACTTATTCGAGGCACCTTAAAGCTATTCACTACACCTAAAAATGAACGTACAAAACAAAATGAACAAAAAGACTCATTATACTGTAACAGACTTATCATTAGTAGTAGAGCCAATTTTTTCCTGGGTGTCTCCTCGGGGCATAAATATCCTGCTCAGAAAATACCAAGTTCCAAGTTAGCTTTTTTCTCGAAAGAAATGGGGCATAGTAGTATCAAAAACAACCCGAGTAAGATATTCTACCATGAAATAAAGGGCATCAATAAATATGTACAATACAAAAAAGGATGGACATTAAGGTGATAATTTTCATAACAGCTAAAATCAGAAGCCACTTGACAGTATGTTGGTCAAGGAGAAAATTTACCTGGCCCTATGGCAGAGGTCACCAACAGATGGACCGCGGTCTGGATCCAGATCCGACTTGTTATTAAGTATTAGTCTGTTTTGGCGGAGATTACATTTTGACTGGCAACTCTTCTCTAACAGTGTTTCTACACCGCTACTCAGCTAAAGTAACATCCTTCCTGTCTCTGATTGGCCAGTACTCGTTGCCTTTGTGGTTTCAGGTTGGTTGGGTTTTGGCATGAGGACTGAGACTGGTCCAGGTGAG
The DNA here is from genome assembly GCA_032353495.1 of Ctenopoma kingsleyae. Classification (NCBI taxonomy): domain Eukaryota; kingdom Metazoa; phylum Chordata; class Actinopteri; order Anabantiformes; family Anabantidae; genus Ctenopoma; species Ctenopoma kingsleyae. The sequence goes on from JAUBNQ010000015.1 coordinate 13,272,111, forward strand.
GGCAAGAATCAGCCAATCACAGGCAGAGTACGGCGGGCCTTCAATTAACAAAGCGGCAGTGACAGAGAAACAAGTAAAGGAGAGAGAGAAGAAGAGAAAAGCGGCGACATTGTGGGTCAGTGTGACATGACGTGTGCTAAACAGTGGACGGTTGACACTGAAATCCAGGCTTTTAATCCCGAATGGACCGAGTTGTTTATCTTCATCCTTCCCGTACGAAGCTTGAAACCGCTGCGTCTCCTCTGCTCTGAGGCGGTGACAGTGATTAAAAGTGGGAATGTGAAACACCCCGATGTAACTAAGCACAGAATCACATCTGAGAAAAGTTACTCGCTAAATTAGGCGGTTAGGCTACAGACAATAAGCCAACTACGATCAGGACACAACTTTAACACATTCTTTTACTGGCCAACAACAAGTGTCCCCCACAAAAACCCATCCAGTGACTGAGTCAAAGAGTGTCTGAGTGCAGGAGCTCAAAGCCTTTATGAGGGAAAACAAAAGGTAAAAAATAAAACAAATAACCTGCATCTGCATTAACAGCCAATAAAGAAAGAAGAGTGAGGTATTAACCAGACACCACCCGCATGAAGCCATGTATAAGGCTGCACAGTCTGAGCTGTATATGAGTCCACTGATGATGAGTCCACTGATGTCTGACAGTGCTCAGCTTTTTTATTATTTATTTGATTATTTATTATTGTATGTACCCTCGAGAGTCCAGAGTTAATATTGTTGAAATGGGATTCAATTATAGCTTAATGACAAGTTGCTTCAATTTATATATAAATTAATATTAATGTATAACTACATTATAATGCTATTTAAACATGATGATGTTGTGGACCTGGACACGAGGAACGTTTCTCTATCTGGACCTTCTTAAATCATACTTGATTACCCCTGCCCTATGGGGAACATCAATAGTCATACAAAACGTATTACAAGATGTATTACAAATACTGTAATAATAAGAGGACACACTTTGGTCAGACTGGACATGTGAATGACCAAGCACATTTTTTTTGCCTGTTTCCACGTCCTAACACTAACTTGTCAGAAAAGTTAAAAAAGGTGATACAGACTATACTGCAAGTTTATTTATCTATTCCACTACAATATTTTACAGTCTGTACATTTTTTAAGTAATATTCATGTGTCCAAACCTCTGTGGTGTAGTTAAAAACATGTAGGCATGTAGCAAAAGTGAAATTATGAGACCTTCACAATCCAAACACAGGACTTCACTTGTCAAAACTATCCCTAACAGGTTTAACTGGTTTTAATTACCCTTACAGTAGTATTTAGTGTGTGATTTCACAAAACTTTGTAAGTAGCAGTCTTTTAAAACCCTCTCCACCAACCCATTTCTTTTCCTTACTCCTCTACTCTCCCTCACTTTGTCTTCACTCCATCTCCCTCGTCAGTCAGCCTGCTTCCCTATGTGATTGTTAATCTAATGCCACTAGTACAGGAGTTGATGCGGCTCACCTGATACCACTAAGTCTCAGATGGCACACTCAAGCTCAGGTACAATCAGACGGTGACATGCCCAGGAGCCCTGCAGCTTCACTAATGTTTTTTAGCACTATCAGAAGCCTCAGTCCCAGAGTGGATCATTAAACTGGAGAATACTGGTGGCAGATGAACCAAAGGCGCAAGAGCTTGTTGGATCGCTCCCAAAACAGAGTTGGAGAAGAAACGGAGACAAAGAATGGGATAAAAAGAAAGTTCTCCCTTCGTCTAAACACTGCTCATTAGCTGAAACAGGTATGCAGCCGAATGAAGTGATAGCACGATCTGTATAAAAAAAAGGAGATGTCGTGAAAAGCAGGAAGAAAGACACAGGGCTGCTGACAATGAGGGAATGACAGTTCCATGCCGAATAGGCAGAAGTGTCTCATCTACAGTTAGACATCCGCATCAAAAAATGTCTCTACTCCAACAACTGTTCCACTTCCTGTCAGCTAGGTGCCAGGAAATTGCACGCACATTTGCCCAAGCAGAGAAAAAAAAACAAAAAAAAAACACACATACACACTTTAACTACATTGTCAAAACAGTACATGTACCTACCCACGCATGTAACACACACCTCATCAAGCTACAGCAAGTGAACATGATTAGTCTATCCGGGGCTCAGCATGCCGTGTGTGGCTATGCATTGTTTGTGAAGTAGCTGTTCTCTATGATTTGTTTGACAAATAGAAAGTGAATGCAAAGAAAACGTAATTGCATTTCCTGAGATAGCTGTGACTTCTGAAAAAGAAGGAAAGATAAAGAAACAGAGCCAGTGAGGCCTTGAGACAGGGATGAAGAGGACCACTTTTACCTGAATAGTGATGACGAGCTGAAATTACCAGACATACAGAGCTGAATAAAGTCGAGAGCTGCCATGAGCTAGCAATTAGTCTCCAGCACCCAGCAAGACACGCTGCTACCATACTTTCAAATGAGACAAGCAGTTCTTCTTAGTCATTACTCCTAAAATTGCCTGTGACATGTGGAAGAAAAGTCTGCTACTGGTGTCATGTTCAGAATTAAATCTAATTAAGTTAATTTTGGCAAATGAAAACTTCAGGTACACCACATGCACACATATTTTGATGGCAATTATGTTGGTGCATGCTGGAGTTGTTGCTGGCCTTTGCCGCCTCCTCAGCCCTAAACACCAATGAACTGTTACACTTACACTTAAGAGGCTCACGGAAAAATGGCCGTGAGTTTTCTGTCACTTTCTTTTCTCTTGTGAATGTTTTTTTAATGAGGTAAAGAGTCAGTATCCAAACTTGACCTCTGCATGGTTGTACACCATATAAATGATGTTTATACAGGGATGCTGTAGCGTGAGGAGTCACAAAGGCAAACCTGATACAGAATAATGTCTAGAGGGGGGATTTTTCTAGACTTTTTGTGCATGAGCTGATTGGCTGAAGAGGCAGAAGGGTAGACGCTGTTTATTTCATTTGATGCATGTTAAGCGCAATGTGTCGGATAGTCTGTTCTCACCGCCTGGCTGCTCTGATCTCATCCACTCACACAGGAGTTTTATATAAGCCTCAACATCAACATAGCTCTCAGTAATGATTACTTGAGGAGAAGAGAGGAGAGACAGTACGAGAAAGAGAAGGAAGGAGGAAGAGGAGAAGAAAAGAAGAAAAATAAGACAATATGAAAGGGAAAATAAAGACAAGTGGAGAAAAGAAGGAGAGAATAAAGAGAATAAATGGAAGGTGAGGAGATAATGAGAAGTGGTAACAGGACAAGAGGTAAAAGAAGAGATGGAATGAAGGGGAAAAAGAAGATGACCAAGACAATAAAATAAAAAGGAAAGGTTAGATAAAGATATAAAAAGAGGTGTGCAACAGAAACAGAAGAAAGGGAAGAATGAGAAATTAAAATCTGAGAAAAAGAACAAGGAGAATAAGCAACAGCAGGAGATGAGAACGGAGTAAAAAGGGAGAGAAATGAAGGAAGAGAGTAAAGGAAAGGAGGTGAAGAGTAGGAAAGAAAAAGGAGAGTTAGAAGGACAAAAGGAAGAAGAAAGAAGGAGAGTAAAAAGTCAAATCTGAAGGATGGTAGGATGAGAGAGGAAAGATTTTAGAGGACACGGATGGATGGAAAGATAGAGTGTAGAGGGTTGAGGAGAGGCGATGAAGAACTCTTCTAGCATACTTGTTCAGATGTGGAAAAAGAACATTTTCATCTTCCACCCTTCCTTCCACACGTTTCCTCCCTTCCTCTTCAACATCACTTTTGCTCTCTCAACACACGCACACACAAGCACATACTGTACTCTCTCTAAAATGTCAGTCAATCATGGGGAGTGCTCGGTGTTCTCTGTGTTCATCTTATCTCCCCTGACAGAGTCGACAGTTTGTGTTTGCTCAAACAGCAGATCAGGAGGCCGACATTAAGAGACTATTGACTCCCTCCCAGTGCTTAAATAAACACATATCTGCATCCAACGCCTGTCAGCCATACACAGTCTGGAGAGGTGCTGCATGGACTATAGGAGACCAAGGTGTGACAGTGTAAAAGTTGGACACTCTGTACACTAAGGTTGAACCAATGTGGATTTTTCTTTAACGACATTCATTTCTGTGCAGGATTTACTGTCAATATTGCATCGTTTTAAAGCAGAAAAACTGTCTCAAAATAAATACAGTTTTTGCAGGTTTTCAGTGGCTTCAGAAGATTTCATTTTTGCAGATCAATCGACACTCAACCAAGTTGAACCAACAACTGTAAAAGTGAAAACACATTTAATTACTTTTTGCTGATTTTTTTTAGCAATCAAAAAGTTGTGGTCAGGTTATGGTCTTGCTTACTTCAATTTAGAACCTGATTGAAACTTTGGCAAATTAAGCTAATTGGACCAAGATAGAAAGTCCATGAAATTCTTTGTTGAGCTCAGTAATAGCATTAGGTGTTGCACAGATTATGGTCTCATTACTCACTGCAAATTGTCTTACAATGGAAAGATTAACAGCAATTACAGCCATGTCTTATTGACTATGCAATAAACCTTCACTTGGTTGAGTCATCTGACTGTCAATCAACTTTATACTAACAGAGGCATCATCAAATGTGTCCTTGAAAAACCAAAAGGCTCAACAACAACATCCAAACCCATAAGTTTAACCAGAAACATGAAAATCATTTATACTGAACGTTCACAAAACTATACACAAACAAAACCAACATGTGTGGAGAGAGCTAAAGATTATACTGCACTTCACAGACAGTTCCCACCCAATCCGACAGAACTTAGAGTAATTAAAGAGCAGTTTAAAACTAAGGATGTAAAATTGTGTTTCACTATTTTGATGTCACTAATACAACCAGAATACACACGAAACCTTAACAAGGAGTTTGTGGTTGTCAAGCATGATGTTAAGAATAATGAAACATCCAGGAGAGGGAGAAAATGTGGCATAGACCAGGTGAAGACATGAAATTAAAGGTCAATTATTGTTGGGTATATGTAAGTCTGTCATGCCTGGTTTGAAGAGGAATGGATTAATTAAGTTTGGTATGTGCAGCTCGAGGACATGATAAGGTAAAGATCATCAGTTTTTATTTTACACAAAAAACTACACTGGTTAGACTATGACACAGTCTTTCAATACAAGGCTAGTGTCTGCCTCTTGTAGCAGTGGAGCTCAAGTGTACATGCACATGCACTCTCTGAGAATATAGTGAATTACCTATAGGACACGGCCATTATCTCCATTCATACAAAGGCTAAGTTGATTATCGAGTATGGAAACCAACAAATTGTTTCTGCTGACAACTGCAGCAGAGGTGAGGAGGAATTTCACAGGGGAAATCTGAAATTCATTTGCCCATTTCCTTCATGAGGGCGCTGAATGTTTTAAAGTCAAATAGAATATAAAAACCGCATGTCAATGAGGCTTGTAAGAAAACAAACACACAGGCAGATCATGAACAAGCACTGGATGTATATCTCACACAAACACACAGACACACACACACACGGGTAGTGAGTAGTTATCAAGCCACTGTGATCTCGCCATTGATCAGTATGCAGATCAAAGCTAGGAGCATGGCTGCAGAACTACGCTGGATAATTACCGGGTCCTGTAAAGGATTTTGGTCTTTAAGCTTGGCCTCTGGGCCTCACCCCCATAGCAGCAATCCTGTGATCAGGGCCACAGAAGACCTGACAGGCATGGAGATGAAGCCTACGATTATAAACACTCAGCTGGCATATGCCCACCACGACTGATAGGACTTGGCGCTGCCAGACTTCAGTGCTTCCCTGCAGAGAAAGCATCTGCGAGCCCGAGACTGATGTTTTGTGGCGTATACCTCAAAAGCACACAATCACTTTTACATTCACGCTTTTTTGTTTTGCTTTTCAGCTTTCTTTACCACCAATGATGGCATCACTGGAATCAGCATTATCGCTCCTGATTTGACTATCGATACAGTTACAGTCGATACAGTTGGGACTTGCTGCTTGGATTACATGCTCTGGTAACATTCTGCCAGTTCTGGAAGTAATATGTTTTTGTACCTCACGCAGGTCACAGGAAGTTGGTTGAGGTGCATGGTGGGAGGCTCGGACAGAAGGTCCATATTGTGTATCCCCTGTGTGGTTAGTTTTATGTTAAACTTGGAAAATGGAAACAAAAAAAGTGATTTCTTTAGGTTGTCTAATCACGAGGTAAAAATGTGTCTGGAGCTGGTGTTAAAGCAACAAGTCCGTAAGCACATAAATGTATTTACAGTTAGTGGGATTGTGATTAAAACATTTTAGGTTGAACTACATAAATTGACTCATTTTTACTTTGTTAAAGAAGATCTATAGATGTAATCATCTCTATTTATCTATCTATCTATTTTTCTTCTCTCTCCCTCTCTTGCTCTCTCTCTGTATCTTTCTGCAGGTATCCTCGGTCCTGGAGCTGTGGTTGCTGGTCCTGCCGACCTG
>JAUBNQ010000015.1:13287879-13310168 GCA_032353495.1 Ctenopoma kingsleyae
AAGTAAAGTAAAGTAAAGTAAAGTAAAGTAAAATGTGTATTAACGATTATCAACAGTAGCATAAACAGACAAACAATATGTTGAAGTCAGAGCTGTACATCACGTATGAGCCAAACTCAAGTCTGAAATGAAGTAAATAACATGGGGAAACAAAATATGTATGAAACATGGTGAGCATGCGAGAGAGGGAGGGGGACGCACTCTGGGAAAATGAGAGCAATATGTCAGCATGGTAACACCTTTAAAAGTCACCGAAATGCCAGGTCACCCTGCTTGACGAGGAGAATCAAACCACACAGCGACGGTGTGAGAGCACCTTGCATCACACGTTGAGTTTACAACATCACACAACTACACACACAGTCAAAAATAGAGCACTAGCTGACCGCCGCTGCTGTCAACAGCTCTGTCATCAACTGCCTGCGATTACTTTGTTATAAGTATGCGACAATACTTTTTTCCTCTCCTCTTTGATGATTATTCCTTTAATAAAGCCTCTGAAGGTGGAAGGATGACATGCTTGCTGAAGCTTGTGTGGGTCATACCAAGTGTGTGTATGTGAGTGTATCTGGCTGTGAATTTGTGCTGTATTGTACTGTATGTCACTGGCACATTGTCTTACACAGAGGTAGGTGGGAGGATGATGAAGGGAATGTGCGTTAAAAATCTATTTCAGCTTCATTAATATTTCACACAGATGGGTGCAATGTACAAATCAATGACGACACCGTGCTCCGGAAAAAGCCTCCCACAATACTCTCCAAAGCCTGTTGGCACGACCTGCTGAGCTTTGCTTTCCTGCAGAGTAAACAATGTCTCCTCTTACCACGCTTTCCAAATGTAACTGTTTGACTTGGCTCTGACACCAACTTGAATTGAGGCGAATTCCTACTATTCTCGCCATCGTCCTCTCCCCGCTCCCGTCATATCTTTGCGATCACTGAACCTTGAAAAATCTCAAAACTAGAAAATTCTTGGTAGTTGAAACATGAGACGTCTGCTGGGTCTGTAATCTTGGAGCTCACCCACCGACTACCAGAATCAGACAGATATTGTGTTTTAGAAACGTGCTGCTTTTTCATAAGTAATTCACAAGAACCCTTAACAAGAAAGAGAAAATGTATAAATACACACGCACATAACCTTTCTGTAAAAAATATTCCATACTATTGAATCTAATATTGAACAAATGGGATATTGATTACAGACATGTACGCCCTCCATTATATTAAATACAAACACTATCTGCATATACTGTTATAGAAGAAGATATGACACATTCAAAGGAACATAAGCACGCTTTTTATTAAAAGACAAAAAACGAACCAACAAAAAGATAAAAGATAGATTGGTACTATTTTTTTTGTTGTCAAACCAGCACTCAGTTAAGATGCTAACACTAGCAAATGATTATGATTATCAAGAAGTTGTTGATTCATTCAATCAGCTAAGCTTTTAATCAACCAATCATTTATGCATTAATTATAAACAGCTCACACATACTGTATGTTGCTACTTCTTGCACAGCCATCATACACACACACACACACACACACACACACTATAAATAATAGACTAATACTATAAATCTATATACCCTACTACTGAACATAAAATCATCTTATACTGTCGCTAATTTTATTGCCAATCAATTAATCACTGCTTCAAATATCTGAGGTGCTAATGCTTAAATAACGCTATACGTCAAAATTCATCATTAACCAATGATGACAACAATTCCGATGAATTCTGGATGGAATATCACACCTATTGTTGCAGAAATACTCTACATGTATGAAATATGTATAAATATATAGTCTATAATCTCTTCCGCACTGCACACACACACACATACTCACTTACTTATACACAAATTGGAACCTACACAAGCCCCCGAAAACATAAAACCTCAAAGACAGTTTACTTTAGGTGCAGCTCTGTGGACAGAGTGGGAGAGACTTCAGTGGTGGAGTCACCAGGAGGAGACGCAACGCAGCTCTCAGTGGAATCAGCTCTGCTCATTACGGCAGCTAAAGAAGAAGCTTTGAACAACAAACCATGTTTGGAACCAGAAAGCACGATACGAAAAAGCCGCGTTTAATTAAATCACATCAGTGACACTGGAAGGAGGTTGTGCAGAAAAGCATGGGAGAAAAATTTACCTGTTCACCGACATGAGTGACACAGAGTGTGTGTATGTGTGTTCGTTTAAAGCCCAGTCACACCAGCATCTATAACATATACGTTTTAAAATTTGACCATTAAACTGTTTTATTCACGTTACTTGTCTTCATTAATAACTAAAAAGTAAACATGTTCACAACTCAGCTCCACCAAAAGTGCCTTAAAACAATTACAAAGCTTCTGAACACAACATATGTATTTTCTAGAAATAGAAAACAAGACATTGTGGTTCAACATGCACAGAAATATGGAGGAACTTGCCGACTCTGACCTGGCAGCTAGCTTAGCCTTAGTGACTGCAGACAGCTGTGCAGGAGTCTTAAGTTCTTTACACAATAGAGGCAAATTTCCCTGTCGATATTTTTTGAACCAGTAACTTGTCAACGAGCCATTTCACATGTATTACAAAGAAGGCGAAAAAGCGCCTCTTTTTTCTTCACCCTGACTGAGTTTACCAATTCTTAGGCAGCAACAGGAACATTTCTGACCAATCACAGTGCATGTCAAAAATATTCAACATACAGGGCAGACTAATAAACTTTGTTTGACTTAATGCTGTAGCTGCTAATGCGGTTAACTTTGTCCTACGTGAGTATGCCTATTCACAAAGGGTTATATGGTATACACAGTGGTGCTGCATGTATTTCATACTGAGGTTGTTTTGTCAATGGAGGTTTACCCATGGACAATGCTAGCAAGTAAGCTAGGTAGATGCAATGTGTAAATAAAACAACCTTTTATTTCTTGTTATGTTATTGTTTCTTGTTATCACTTTTCCTCCCTTTCGATAGAGGTTAACCTCCTCACACTCCCATCCTCTGCACAAAGGCATATACAGGACTGGACAGTTATCAGCTCTAATAAAATAACATAATAAGATGTTGTCTAAGTTCAATGGAGTTTTTTTTGGATATGACAACTGATCTATTAAAATCACAGTCAAGATCTGAACTATCAACATAAAACATAGGTAATAGCAAGGTTTGATGCAAAACAATGCTAAAACGTTCCACAACAGCAGAACATCACTTTATACATGTCTTTGTAAATGAATAAGTGCATATTTCATATTTCCATGCTGACGATGCAACAGGCAGTTTGGCCATATAGCGTCATCCTCCTCACCAACTTGGCCTTTGAGAATGAGAGAATTCTAATGAGTTTCTTCCCTCTCTTACTTGCAGTTTGTTCCCATACTCACACATATATACACACACAGTTTAATGAGCGTGCCTTGTGCTTTCCTCATTAGCCACACACAGTCTTATCGCAGGCATCAAATGCAATGCGCCGCCACTCCTGACAGGAAGAGAAAGGAGGAAAGAGCTTTCCCCTCTTTTCTCCTTCTCTGTCTTTCTCCAGTTTCCCCCCCTACTTTCTACTCTCAGGTTAAAACATTTAATTAGGTAGCCACATTCATGCTGAGACAAAGAGACGCCCCAAAATGCACTTGCACATCTCACTGTTTCTAAGACGTTGACTAACTTACATCAGAGCCAAGATCTTCCTTTCTCTTCTCCTTTTTCTTTGGGCTGAGGGAGCCTATTGTTGCTATGGCAGTGGTACATATCTTGACATGTAGAAATGAAAAGGTGGTAGGAGTGAGTTGACAGAGAAAAAGAACATGTGGACACCTGCTCAACCCCTCAGAGTTGGACTAAGCTCAATAGTCTCCTGATGTAGTACAGAATGTAAAAGCCAAAGGCAAAAAGAATACCTATAAGAAAGTTCTGACTTGATGAGTTCTCAAAGATCTCCAAGTGTCAGACATGAATGTCACAATAGCTTGAGTTGCATGCTTGTTTTATGACAGAAACATCAACATGACAGCAGCCTGCGATGCACAAAGTCTGTCATTGTTGTCAGGGTGGAGGAGAAGGGAGGTGCTGGTGGGGAGGAAATGAATGAGACCAAGGCAATCTTTTCATTTTGTTTTTCAGAGGACGAGTTTGTCAAAAAAAATTCAGATAGACTCAAAAAGACTATAGAGAGGGCGGAATAATGTGCGGGAGTGACTGAAGGGTCTGAAGAAAAGGGGGTTCGTTTTTCAGCGCGAGATGCCTAGAGCCACTGCAGAGTCATTAGAGTAGATTTGTCACATTAACAAAGGAGGAGGAATTGGCCCCTTTTAAAGGGGGAAGATGAAGAAAGACACAGACATAAAAACACAAAGAGGCAGGGTGGGGAAAAAGGGATTTAAAGACAGGGAGGAGAACAGGAGGCACAGTGAGATTGACTGAAAGGGGGAACAAAAAAAAAAAGAAAATCTGAATATGTTTGGATAGAGCAGAGGTTATTTTGTGTGGAAAGTTTCTTTATGCCTGACTTTAAAGGAAATCATATCCCCAGATCTACTTACAGTTACATGTGTTTGATTTTCAGGAAGCTATTCTGTGACTGAATTCAATCTGACTTACCTGTTCAGGTTCCCTCATTGTGACAAGACTACTCATACTGTGCACTTCCGTGCACTCTTAAATGTCTTTAGACCACCACGAAGACTGTTCCTGGACTCGTCTCTTCTTTTTGGATGTATCAGTAGGTGGTAAGATCACGAACAAGAGTATCCTGAAAGCAAAAGAGTGAGATTTATAACATTGGAGAAATTCTAAGAATTGCTTTACTCCACACCATTTTGATCTATTGAGGAATTCAAACCTTGATGAATTTCTCCCAGTTTAACTGTTGACCGTCAGAGGAAAAAACATTCTTTGCTTCAACTTTACATTTTTTTAATTTGTTTATTTTACTCTGGTGTTGCTACCAAACATGTAGCACCACATCCTAAAATAGCCCCAGAAATGCAAACTACCCCATTGTGGTTAAGAATTTTTAGTGGTAAGGATTTTTCAGGTGGGCTTTTCTCTACAAATTCACCTTGACTGATATGAGAACATTCATGCTTCTATCACAGATTGCTGACAAAGGTGCCGTGTGCAGCATTTTCTGCTTTTCACATTTTCCATATATCCCGTGGTCCCCTGCAACAAAAGATGAAATTCTATCTCACTACTGTTCTTTTCATTTTGGTTTACAAGAAGGAACATAAGAGGTGAAAACTTTTGGAGCCTATAATGTATTTTTTCCAACAAACACAACCTGTTGAAATTAAATGTCAAATGCTCTGCTGTTGTTTGGAAAGATTCTGTCTTTGTCACAGTGTTTTTAAAATCATTAACTCTACAATATTGCTTAACATTTACATGGCAGTTGATATTATAATATTCCAGGTAACACGCCTATAATCCACAGAAGCTCACTGCCTCTATTCTCTCCTCACACCGCCCAGTCTATTCTGCCTCACCAGACAAGCTTTACGCTGGGCTAGATATTCTTTTCTCTACCTGTTAAGATGTTAAACAGTCCCTGGTTTGCTGTTCAGTCGGCGCTTTGATCCTTTGACGACCTGGCCATGCTAAAAAAATGCAAAGAGGCACACTTGAAAAGAGAGGATAAGTAGTATGTCTCAAATAATACACCTCGGCAGATGGATTTGATAGAGCTTCAGACTGATGGATGCCTTTTTCGTCTTCTGTGCAACCCTTTGCTCTCTTTAGAGTTGCATTTGTGAAATGAATCTTGTGGCGGAGGAGGAGAAGGGTGAGACACATTTTAGATTCCGAGGGCTTATCTGTGCCGGCGTCTGATTATGGCAGAGGCTGTTGTTTCCTCTGGCTGTATTAGGATTGCGGGGTTTGACTTACAGCTAAAATCATAGAGTATTTCTGCCCTTTAGGCAGATTTAGATGAAAACCTAAAGCTAACACCCTATATCACCCAGTGAGTTTCAAGCATTCTATGCCTGCTGCGTCTCAGCCAAGGATTTGTGAAAGGAAATACCTTGAGCCCCTCGTGTCTCTTCCCCACACACACAGAAACAGGCTGATAATGATGACACAGCTTGTCAAAATCCGGCACCTTTAACCTTGGATATCAGTGTTATTGCTTTCCAGTGTTACCTTAGCTGGAGATACAGTGGGTGGTTAAGTTGCCATCATGGGCTGAGAAGCAGCCAGAAACGGGGGATAAAGCAACAACAGTATCTTTTCCATCTCTGATGAGGTATGTGTATTTCTGTCTGTTCACACCAACTTGCCCTAGCAGGAATCATCTTGTAAAGCCTCACCAGGCAGCTGCAGGCAGACTAACTTTCCCCTGATGGGCCCCCCTACCCTGGTAATAGATTCATTCATTTCTACTAATAAAACCCAAATCATCATATAAATGACATTAAATAGGGAGATGGTGCAATTTCATACATAAAAAAAGACTTTCACCAAAAACTCATTAAACTAATTTGATGCGACAGGGCAAAGATGAAATAATTCAAGCACTTTGAGGTAATGTTTTTTTCCATCTTTTGTTAGCAATTAAATCTGCAATTATGAGTGTTTATGTGATTGATTCCAGAATAAAAAAAATCATTTCTTATCTTCTCATCACCATAACAAAACATTTCATAGCCATGTTTGACTGTTTGGAGGTGAGAAGACGAAATGTTTGTACGTTCATCTGGCATTTTACGAGGCTGTGTCTTGTTACCTTCTTTTGTCCTGAAGTTACAGTGTAGGAAACACACACAAACACATCGAGTCAGTTCCTAAAAACCCATAATCACGATGAAACCCGATGGACTTTGTCTCAATTTCCTCCTCTTTTTCAGCTATTGCCACTTCAATTATGAATGAAGATGTTTGATTACAACAGGAAGAAAGGAGCGGAGATTAGAAGAATCTGGTATATTGTGCGTATGCGTGTGAGTTTTGTGTGTCTGTGTAATCAGTACCTTGACGGTACAGGTTAAAATGTTGCTGATTACACTGGATGAGGGAAGAGATGGATAGAATAAAAGACAATAACACTTGTTAGCATTTCTTAATGAATACAGATTAAAAACTATAAAGCAGTACAAGCATTTGGAGAGATTTGGATGCAACATGAATATTGCATCACATCCAGAATCCTGTGCAAACCGATAATTACCACTCACTGATGCCAAATTATTCTCCTGGTATGACTTGGCCAGCCTGAAATTTCCTTCCCAAATAGTGCTGCATTCGAGGAAATCAAGAAGCCTAATGACACATCAAAGAATGTGTACGCTTTGTGTTCCTGTGACCCAGATTCACAAGATGTAGCCTCAATTATTATGTCAAAGGTGTGTGTTTGCGTGTACCTACAGGCGTGTGTGTTTTTTGTGTGGGTGTGCAGATATGAGCTCTTTTTGTGTGTGTCCCACTGAAGTCACTGCTTTAATTAACGTATGAAGAAATGTAAAATGCATGGCCTCCAGGTTCCCAGTTCCTTTTCTTCCACTATTATAGCATCTCAAGCCAAACACAAGCATTAAACAAAAACAATCCATCCCTCTGCTTGTTATTTTTCATTTTTGCTGAGTGACTGACAAACTCTTGCAGGAACTACTTTGTACAGACACCTGACATTCAGAAATTTAAACTTGAAAGGCCACAACAGCATTTACAACAGCTAAATTCTGCACCAAATGTACCTGAAAAGAAAAGATGATTCTCTCATGTACAGAATGAACATAAGAGATTAAGAAATCCCAGATTTCAAGAGAGTTCCACTTGATTGAAATTAAAGCATTCACCCACACACTCTGAAAAATATTTTCTTGCTTTCACATCGCGCAAACACTGCTTACACATCGCAAACTTTGTAACCAGATCTCAACAAAGAGAACATTTTTTGTATTCTCTAGTCAAATTTTAATATTAAAACTGAATTAAAGATATATAATCTGTCTGTCAAGATGTCCATTGTTCTAAGGTAAAGGTAGTCTGTCTGTAAACTGTCATTAAATTTTTGAGGATGAATACTGTTTTGTACAATCTGTCTTAAAAAAGAACAAAAAACATTAATGGTGATAGGGTTGTACCTTGATTCACAATGTTCATGGAGAATGCGCTGAATCAGAATGGCAGAGCTTGGTCTTCTAAGTTGGGATGTCTGACCAATGTGAGCTAGTTCATTTTCTGTGATTGTAAACTTCAAAATTCTAAATTAAACTATAAATGTGAACTACTTAATTTTAATATGTGCAAACAGAACTTTGAAGTAGTTCTTGCAAAGTGTGAACTTGCACAACACCGTCCAACCCTTGACAACAATAATATTGTAAGCTACAACTTCAAAACTACTTGTAAGGTGCACTCTTAATTTATATAGAAATTTTGAATCTAAAGAGTAGTTTATTCCTGCACGACTGAGTGGATGCTGCACCAGTGTTTTCTGAAATGTGCCTTGTTTTAAGTTAGCCCTCTAGCAAGCTAGCTGTGTTGCCCACTAGTGGCAAGTTTCATAGCTCCTATCAAACACTCTTGAATGTTTCCTCTTGCTCATCAAAGGTCTGAAAACAGAGGAAGCTATTACTAATGATAGATAAGACGAAATGTTTTTACATTGTAATTTTCTGATAACTTCCTGAAAAGCTCTCAGTCTTAGTGGTGAAACCAGCAAAATCAAAAGGTGAACTCTGAGTTGAGACAAGGTTACTACTGCAGTTGGTATTTCTGGAGCATTATGATGATAATGGTGATGGTGATGTTGAAATGATGAAATCTGGGTCTCAAATTCTTTGCCATAGTCGAATGTGTCACATTACGGAACAATCCTAAATATTTTTGAACTTGCGGTTCAAGGTTGTGATCATCTTATTTTCAATATAGCAAGCATAGCTGGAGCAGAAACAAGACTCTTTAAAAAAAGATTAACAAGCCAGAAAGGAATGATATATTTGGGCTGTAAAAACATCTTAAAATAACGCAATTTCATACTGGCATTAAAAATTTTGCTACATGTTGCTTTTTGTAGTTGACAGCCCTGACAGAGGGACATAAAGGGTGAATGACAACTGTCGAGGAGGAGAAAGAAGAGGAAAAAAAGGGAAAATGAGGGCAGAGACCCACACACAAGCCTCTTGCTTCTTCAAGTCCCCCTTGGGATGGACAGGCACCTTTAGAGGGTTGACGTGATGGAAATGTGTGCTTACTAGGGTGAACAAGCAAAGAATAAGCCAAAGATGAACATTGTTGAAGATGCTGCAAGGTCAGAATAACCAAGCTCAAAGGAGGTGGGGGTGGTGATGTGGTAATTTTACAGAGAATCGGGTTATGATATGATGTACTTTTATCCCTGTTGTTTTCATTTGCCACCTCTCACAGGGGTTTATTATTATATCCTCTGCAAAGCTGCTCTGGCACATATGGAGGCTGCCACTCAATGCTGCAGCCAATAACGCTGGTTGTGCTCATTCATTGCCTTCCACAAGTAGCTATTCATATTAAAACAACCAAGGATATGAGAGGATGAGCAGATATTAAAGCCTGGCGATGTCTTGCACACCCGCCCGCCCGCCCACTACCCATCCATCCATCCAGCCATCCAACCATTCATCCATCCTGCTGTATTCTCCCTATCTGCGAGTAGCTTTGGTTTTATTAAACAGGGAGCAAAGCCAAGCTCCAGCCAAATTTGGACTGAGACAGAGAACATCCCTGTGTGCGTGGAGGCAAAAAAGATGAGGCGAGAGAAGAAAAAGAAAGATAGCCGTGGACGGTCCAGATGGAGACTCAATAGCCTTCTCACTTCACTGCGAGTGTGATGCGTGTGCACGTGTGTGTGTGTGTGTCGTCTGCGATCCATCACCCAATCTGTCAGCAGAGGCAGAGCTCAGCTTTATCTCACACTAAAAACTGGCTCAGAGCTCCTCTAATTGGCTTGAACGTTACTGCCATCCTCCCATATAGTTCTGTCAGAGAGGGAGCTAGTCAAGCATGATCCATTGGTCTGGCATCTGAGCTCAAACCTATGTGAATTCCCTCACATTATGTCAATGTGATTGGTCCCTTAGGGGGCAATCTTTTAGGTGCCTATAGGGAGAATTAAACCGGATATATGCTGAAGTCCTCAATACTTAACGCTATGTTTTCTCCTGCCATCCCAGTGTGCTATCTAGGTTTAACAGGCCTCCTCCTTTTGCTGCCATTGCTTCCTCTGTTCCTTCATCGCCTCCTCCTCCCCTCTTTTGCCTCATCCCATCTTCAATCGTACATTCTTCTTCCTCCACACATCTTTCTTCCCTTCCTTGATGTGTGGAATCACTTAATCCTCTTCATCTCACATGCGTTGAGGTCCTCACTTCTGCTGCTTCATACTCGCACCCTCTTCTTTCTGTCCCTTCCTTTCCTCCCTCAATCCACTTATTTTTCTGCCTCTGTTCTCCGTCTTAACCTGGCACCCCCATCTTCTTCCCCCCCAATCACTGTTATCTGGCATAGTCTGTCATCATCCAGTCATTATTGCCCCGGTTCCCTCTTTTCACTCCATCTCTTTCTCGTCCGTCTGTGACCTTTCTTCCCTCTTCGGCTGTCCTCATCATAGCTGTTCTCCCCTTCTTTTATCTGTCTGTCAAGCACAATCTGTCCTTTTCCCATCCCTTCGTCACCAAACTCTCCTCTTCCTCTGATCCCTCCCTACTCACTCACATGTGGTCTGAGAGCAACATAACACAGCTTGATGTTTACTTTCTTTCAATAATGTTTTTATTGGGTGTCATAAATGCTGATGTTTGAAGATCTCTGGGCCAATATTTGCTTAATTATTCTGGCTTGGATATTGCCATTTAATGAAATTTGAAACATAATAAAGAAATCGCATTATGAGGAGAGCAGATAATGTTAATATCCACTGACAATTGAACTGATTATATACTGTAAGCCTCTCTTCTCCTGTTTGTAGAGACATTACTGAGTTTGAGCACAGTCTATTAAATGCCACTTAATTATATGATAAGACTTGTTAAGTGCACACACACACACACACACACACACACACAGGATGCTGAAGATATCTAGGATACACATACATGCATTAACGTGCACACAGCCACACATACACTTACAAACACGTGCATAAATCATCATACATACTCACTCAGAAAGCTTAGTGAAGTCCCTCTGGAATCACTTTCTAAAGAGGGGCCCTGTGTGTCATATTAAAAAGAATTACAATTAATAATGTTATTATAGCAGCATGACTCTTAGAATGGCAATGACCAACATTAAATTAAACCATAACTATTAATATGGATATGATAATTCAATTGAAATTCCTAGTTGCCAGTTAAAATTAAATGTGTACCATGCCAGTAAACATGAATATCGGGGGATATAGAGCTCCAGTTAGATGATATTACAGTCTGCTTCGATGTTGAACATCCCGTGATGTTTGGTGACTCATAGTTGGAAGGAAATTGGATGAATATGAAATTCATGTTTGAATCATTAGTGCAAAAGATCTACTGGATTATTCATTGATTATTCATTGATAAAGTGAACTTGTGTTCTGTTCTTGGTAATATTAACCTTTTTTATTTTTATGCTTTAGTATAACTTTTTATCATCTTACAAGGTCATATTACTACGGGAGTTACAATACGAGGACATTTTTTTGTTAAATTTTTTTTTTTTCCTAGATATCACTAATTCTACTTCCTCTGTTTTCCTCTGCACATTTGACAACATGGCAGACGAGCTAAAATGTTCAGTCATACAAAATTTAAAAAAAAAGAGCTCAGACATCCAGAGGGTGCTTGAAGCCAGGCTGCCAACAGAGGTAGTTCAGGCCTCCTGGGCACCTTCCACTATAGAGCTTCTGGGTATGTCCAATTGGTAGGAGATCCAGGGGTAGACCATGAAAATGCTGTAGAAACTATGTATCGCATCTGGCTGGGGAATCCCTTGGTTTCCACGAGGATGATTTGGAAAATGCTGGGAGGAGGCACGTATGGACTACGTTGCTTGGCCAGCTGCCACCACGATTCCAAGCAGAAAATGAATGGATGAATGGATGAAACTTCAGTTTCCGCAGCACAGTTCTTGATCTACATCTGTTATTTTGTTTTGGTAAAAGGGGCCAGTCAAATTTTCAAAGTCCCCATCCACAAAATGCTTACATACTGCATGAATGTTTCCAGCAACACATTTATAGTTGAGCCTAACAGCTAAACCTGTCTTTTCCCAGATCTCTTTCAAGATAAATTCAACAGACTGGGAGCAGACAATGGTGTAATCAACGGTGAACCAGTGGGGCACTGAATCCTTTCCTGAGTATAGAGAGGCAGAGAGGCGATGAGGAGGTGGGGGGAATGAAGGATGTTACCTGGATGTTTGTCTGACAGTTCTTCCTCTCTGTGTCTTCACCCCTGCTGGCATCACTCATCAACAATATTAATCAAAGTCTGGTGTCTGCTCAATTAGACCAAGACTCTGCGCGACAATAACCAAACATCACAGAGCTTCAGATGAACAAATATGCACAAGTAAATACAATTGCATGCATAAAACAAATGTGCACCTGAATATTAACATAATAGAAGCAATCTTTAATAAGCTTCAACTGTACAGCATGCAGTACAAGTATATTACATCATGATAGCCAAACCTTGACCGTCTGTGCCAATTTATACCAAAGAATAAACACTGATGAGTCAAGCTTTTAGGAGATGAAATGTTGAGTCACTGCTTTTCAGGTGGCACTTTGAACTTCAGAGTGCATGTACACAACAAACAAGAATTTCATTGGGAAAAAAAACCTCTGGTATATAGACTAGGTGGCTTTCACACCATTGAGATAAATAGCATAGGCACATTGTGGATTGTGCATTATTAATAAAAAAAAAAAAAATTACCCTAAAGCTATCCGTAAACGCTTTTGAAGTTTCATTGAGAAAGGGCTGTGCTATATCATATCATCATAATGTATATCATAGATAGTCATAACCCTACCCCATGACAAAAACAATATTGTATAACACAATATTGATGACCATAACATTAGCAGGACGAAAACAACCATGGCAGTAAATGAAGCTCACCAATCCTCAGAGTCTGAGAAATGGTTCAGCAACAAAATCAGACAGCAAGTTATATCGGAAACTAGTACCGGAAATGGTGGAAACACTGATGACACACAGCACATGTTATAGCAAAATCTAATTTACAAGGCTATATCATATTTACCTGTGGTTCTCCATACAATAAAATATGTAATGGAACAAACTGACAGAGGCAGGGTCATTTTGTTGAGACAAAGACATGGTGCCAGTCCAAACTGTTGTTGAGAAGCGATTCAGGTTAATGAAAAAAAATGGACCCTAAGTACAAAAGTCTGTAAAAGAAATATCTCTTTATATTAAACTTTTTAGCTAAATAAGTGGTTTATAGTACTGGGTAACGCTAACCCTAACCTTTGACAGCTGTGTCAAACTCCAACTGACAACCAAGAAGTCACACAATGTTGGATAATAACTTGGTATCCTCGTCTACCTTTATATTGTTATTAGACACAACTCATCATTCTTTCTTTTAAAGCTTGTAACATTTACAGGCCGTCTTGCATTTTTATCAGACTGCATACTCACTGAACATCATGTAGTGAAAATTAATAGGGCAGACAGAGAATCCATAAGTTGTAACAAAAAGTCTGCTTAACACTGTTGGGTTCTTATTTAAAAGCATGATTCTAATGGCAAAGAGTTGTGTTGTGAGTCAATATATTGGTAGGTGCAGTTCTAAAGTTCAGGGTCCAGCATGAAGGAGGCAGTTATTTATCCTCCCTTCATCCCTCTTCCCCCTCTGTACATCCCTCTGTTCTGGCATGTTATTAAAAACAAACATCACTATACTCTTTGGACTATCGGTGTCCCTGCTCCTTACCCACAGCTATCAGCCTGTATGTCACACACACACACACACGCTAACACAGCAGCAGCACACTGGGACACTAAATCTAATGTGGGAATTTCAGGCCACTTAACACAATGACACAAGAGTATGTAGCACTGGAAAGAAATACAAGACAAACAGCAAAGGTTATGCTTAAGCATTTGTTATTAAGTTAAACTGCATCTTCAAATTCAGCATCAAAACTCCATATGAACACTTCACCAGAACTTTTTAGACAACACACAAACTAATGTGTGCCTGTGTTTAGTGGTGACAAACCAATTATATTTTTACCAAAGTTGAAGGAGCAGTTTGTGAGCTGTAGTCAAGGACATGATGGCCATAATGAACAAGAGAGATGCAAAACAAAATGATAACACCAGATATGGTTGCTAAAACAGGGGGAAAGAGACAGCAGCCTTAGTCCTGGTTTTAGCCTGTATCAAGAAAATAATGCACCACAGGCAGAAATTGCTACCGCAGGAACCAAGGGTCAATCTACGTAAGTTATGTTATTGAGGTTTTGTAATGATATCAAAGATATTAAAGTGTGATCACCATTGTGTCCACTAGTAATGGGATTAAACTATAGAGTAGGACAAAAGAGGTGCTATTAGCTAAAATGAGATAGTAAACCACACACACACAAACACCAACATAATCATGTTTCCATCATCTCTTTTACAAGGGGTTGTAGACTGCATTTATTTCAAATGTGTTTTCTACTACTGGTTCATACAGAGCAATCACCTACCAGGAAAAGTCATTCTGGTAATACTCGACCTGACGCAGCACAAACTCACAGATGCAGGACTGGCGCTGAGGACCAGGGCGAGTATCAACCACAGGATGACTGAACAGCTCCTGCTATGAGAGGACAATCAAATGCACAGTAACAGAAGTTGAGCACCACATGCCGATTTAGGCAAGTCACACATTAACTGTCATCATTAGTATGCAAGTTTTCTTATGCTGCCTGTTAAATGTGACTCTCAGTATGAAGGTCTTGGTGCTACATAGGGCTTCATGATTAATCTAATCGCAATCGCGATGTCAGTCTGTGCGATTACACGAAATGCTGCAATTTAAATGATTAGTACATGGATTGAAGCAACAATCTATTATCTCTCATTCACTCAACGTTTTCCCAGCTGATTAACGTGAGACTGGCTGCTTAGTTTGTTAGCTTAAAAACTGTTGTATAACATATTTTCTGTAACCTATTAACACTACGAATGATCAGGTGAAGCCTGTGTCCACTTATTTAGCTCGACTGTGTTGATAATGTTGGTGCCACTGTCAGACCTGACGCTGCTCACACAGCCTCTCTCACTCCTGAGGATGTCGGCAGCCTTTTCTGGCACAACACCTGTTTGTTCTCCGGTCAAATATGACGTTTACAAGCAGCTTTTCAGTTCAGACTCCTCGTCAACATAGTTCACAGTTAAATTAATGTATGGTTCAGTCTTCCTTCTTGATCACAGAGCAAAGGTCACATCAACAGCGGCCCAGGTGAGCACGTGGTGGGCATGGATGTCGAGTTGGCCGACGGTGAACTGGTAACTAAAAAAATAACAACTTACAAGCCGAATAAAATGAAACACGATAACACATGTATGTGTGTCACACCCAGTGATGTAGTCCTGTGTATACACAGGTACACGGTGTGTATCTACTTGTTCAGTCAGAACAGCGCATTCTCACTTCTCCATCCACCTGATCCGCTGTTATGTATTAAACGCATGACAATTTTCTCTGCCTTTGTTGATCAGTGTGCAGCGATAACGTGGCTCTCAGGGGAGCTGAGTTTATTTTCTACGTTGTCGTGGTCACACATAGAAACCGTAATGTATTTATCATTATGTGTATTCATAAAAATAAGAATAAGGAAACATGAGAAGTGACCGATGCTGTGTGACCTGCAGCAGCAGTGCAAAGACTTTTACTTTTACCAACATGCCTCCAAAACCAAACTTCACAATATTATAACAACACAGCAGCTAAAACAGGACACAGTAACGTGTACTCTGCAGAGTAATGATGAAGGTCTCAGGACATTTGTATCATTAAAAAGGTAGGTAAGTTAACTTTATAAATCAGTGATGAATCAAACATCAGTCACAGCCTTATTTTAAATTTGATCCATGATGATGAAGATACAGAAAAATGTAAATCCATGCCATAAATAAAAAAATTATAGAGGAAAACCTCTGTAAATTATTTCAATCATTTCTTATAAAGAAGATGCTCATAACTGTTCTTAACATACTATTGTGACACTCCGGTCTCACTATCAAATTAAATCATCCACAATTCAGTTCACCAAAAACTGACACAGAGTAAAAAATGCAGAGGACCTAATGATGTAGTTGAACCTGCATCTCTGTGGTTTATGTTAATTTAATTAAAATTAAACAGCAGATCTGAAAATGTGTAAATTAATCTATAGTTTGAAGTAAACTATATGTTTACTATAATTTTGCAAGCAAGTGCCCTTTATCATATCGCAATCGCATATTACAATATTGATCTCAATCGCATTATGACTTTTTTCCCCAAATCATGCAGCCCTAGTGCTACAAGTAATCCACTAAACATGACCACCAATCTGCAAATTTTGGCGAATCCAACAACATGCATAATTTGGTTGTTCACATATTAAAGTATGACCACTTGATGCAGTTTTTGGTCATCCCCCTTTAAACTGTGACTGATTGGCTAATGGAGGAAGTGTCTGTGCGATTCCCTGGCCCCCACTTTGGGCCCTTGCTTTGCCTGTTCTTTATGCATTAGACCAGAGCACTCAGGATCGCTCATGCTAATTCTCTCCCTGAAGAAAGCAATTAGACCACCACACTCATCTAATGCTTGGAGGAGGAGGTGGGAGGGAGAGCATCAGTGGGTGGGTGAGAGAGGTAATGGCAGGGTGGGGAAGACTGAGTGTGGAACGTAGGGTGCAGGAAGCAGCGAGGGATGCATTTTTGGCCATTGCATTTCCAAGAGTCATTCATTCTTCATCCAATTATGAGTCATAATAATAATTTCATCAAGGTTTGCTCCTTAAAAACTGTTGGTCCTGTATAATGAGAGTGGAATTATTTGACTGGTAGCACAGGGAACTGAGTGTAAGAGAACAGTGTGTGAATGTGTGAGTGTTGGTGAGCTACAGTATATAAGTACTACCAGTGAGTTTGTGGGTTGTGGTCATTTCTAGCCCTATACACTGTTCATCTGAAACACTTTTAGTTGCCCTTTTGAGGCTAAAAGTACATGTAAACACCATACCTGTAAAATATAACTAAACATTTTATTCCAAAATCTGAACAGTTTTTCACTCAGTATTTTTTGTTTGAACAAATAGTACATTTAAAACTTTTATCATCCCCTTATATGGGTTCCTGTCCGCACAACGTATACACAATTTGTATTTCCTTATTTACTGTAAAACTACACATGAAGCGACATCACAGTTGTCACATGTAGTTTTACAGTAAATAAGTCACTGATAATTATTAGCTTTCTATAGCCGGCAGCTTCATTTTTAAAGAAAGATAGTGAATATCTAATCTAATAAAAATCTCTAATTTTCAAATGATTCAGGCATAGCAGGTTAGTGTACTGTACAGCCAGTCCTACATTTGTGTGTGTAAGAGAGAGACAGAATATTATGAATATTAATATTTAATTATACATATTTAATAATTTTCATATTGTCTCATCTCTAATCACAACTAAATGTACAGCATCTAGTTGTGATGCTAGGGAATGGATCATGTGACTATACTAGGGGTCTCTAGTATAGGTGTCTTCAATATTTTTTTTCCCCAACAAATTCAAAACCACTAAATAAAACAGCTGCAATATAAACTTTTAAGCTCCTTGGAAGGTCAGAGGTCATGGTCAGAAACATTACAACACCTCTGGAGCTGGAAGGTTTTCAGTGCCTGGTTTATTAACATATTTGACTTCCTGGATGATGGGCCATGGCAAGATTGGAAACTTAAGTGCTGTGATGACACATCCAACATCTGGAAAAACTGCAAGAAAATATTTAATTCTACCTTTAGCATAATCACTTCTCCTATTTTTTTGTTACTAGAACCCAGAGTAAATGCACATGTGGATGGTCTGATTGAGATTATTAAGAAATTCTATGTGTATAAAAAGCCAAGCTGAGTCACACTGTTCACATAGTGTCATCCTCCAGTATGACAGATATGATGCATTTCATATTACATATTTCATGAATGTTTTCATTGGTTTTCCAAGATTAGTGTGGATTGAACTAAATATTAACATCCCAAAATAAATAAATGGAAAATAATCCAAGACTTTGAATTAAATGGAGACATAAAAAAAGGGGGAAGGAAAAAAACAAAAAAAAACAATAGCATGCAGATCTCAATAGTTTCCTGGAAAGCTCTGTGCAGTGCTGCAGGCTATGGAGTGAGGCGACAGAAACTCACAGTCATATATGTTTGTTTGAAGGGAGGCGGGTTATTTGGAGTTGCCACTGAACCTTGATCACTCCAGGACCTGTCATTTCATTGTTTTCTGTTTACTGATGGATTGGAAATGATGGCATAAGCTGGGGATATGCAAGTGAGGTTTGTGCTGTCTCCCTCAGTGCCCCCTGTTTATACTGGGGTTGTGTTGGGTTGTGAATGTCATTTCATATTATATTGAGACTGATATGGTGCTAGTACTGTAGGCGAAATGTATAAAGATTCAAAATAATTTCTGAAATATTTTTGAGCACTGAGAGCCTGAGATATCCTGACATTTATGGGGGTTTCAAACCTATAGTTCATTTGCTGTGGTCTGAATAAGCTGACCAGTTTGTAAACCGTTTTACCCTTCAATCAGTTTCCTTTCTCACATAAAAATCTAAGTAACCAAGTCCAGTAAAGAGTCTATGTGTAGGTGTTTTGGTCCACATCCAAGTGCAACTGCTGTGTTCAGACCTAGGAGGAAGATGACTATTTTACAACTGATGTTAACAGCTAGTAAAAGTAAACTGACTTTATGCGTGATTATTAGTTATTAATTCTGCAAATATTAAATCACTTTCTCATAATGCTTCTACAACTGTAGTAATCTTTAAGACTCAATAATCACACAAACTCTAAAACATCCTCTAGATGACCAGATTTTTAACAGTCAACAGCCATGACATTCTAATGGGTCATAAAACATTGAAAATTTCCCCTTCAGCCACTTGAAACATAGCAGGTCACTGAGTCGACTGAGTTATTTCCTTCTATATTTCAATCTGCTACCCATTTTGCATTTTGTTCCCTCTTTTCAGAACAGCTGTTATTAATATTGCTACTGAATGTGTTTCTACATTTCATATCCACCACATGCTGAGGGTGAATGATGCAGAGTTCACTTGGTTGGATAAGCAGTGGGAGGCCCGTGAAATATGAGTTAGGAGAAGTTGCTTGTAAGTAATCTAGATTTGCGATGCTTTGAAATTGCAGCACAAATGGGAAAAAAAGCATTGTAGACAACTACAGATGGTGGACAAAACAACAACAAAAACAACATACATTATGGCTGTGCTGCTAGGATGAAGAAAAGCATCCATAATGATATAGGTTTTCAGCACATTGGGTACTTGGAAGGACTTTGACTTCACCCTGTTTTTCAAAAGTGAATTTCAGAACATGGGGACAAACTCATCTATTCTGGTACTGTGTAGAGAAATTATGAGATCCACTGACTGTCAGCAGATGACTACTCTTGTCATACACCACTTTTTTTAATATCTGTCTGCCTTAATTAGTGAGATTTGACTAGTGATATACCATGTCATGGTGTGTCCATTGCCAAATTATTATTATTATTATTATAAATTATTTTACAGGTTTTGCATATGATGTTCATACATTATGAGTGTTAAAGTCTTTGAAACTGGTTATCACAACTTAGTAAAGCAAACAATTTTATTATCTGGACTTATAACGCACAAATAATTGCTTTTGCTTCAGTAATTATGTGACATTTCAAATATGACAGAAACAACCCAGGTCTAAAATGTTATTGTTGCAGCCTATCATTCATATTTTGTGATTCTCAACTAAGTGACTGGAAGCCCCAAAGGGATCACTAAATAAATCTAAGAGGTGCAAACACCACAACAGCATAAAGACAGAAGAAGTTAGTAAATAGAGATGGATTCTGAAAGCAAGCTGTTCAGGAGTGTGAAATAAAGGTAACGGGCCAATAGCATACAGTATACTTGCACATTTTAATGTAAAGCAGAAACAATGATTCATCCATTAAACCTGGAATATGCTTCCTCTGGAGGACTGTGCATGGTTTTCTCTGCGTCTAGTAGTGAGCAACGTGGATCAGTCAAAGAAATATTTATTTAAAATATCAGTTTTGATATGTAAATGTCATACAACATGAGAGCTGGGTTCAACTTACTTGTCATTTTTGAGCTTTATAAATACCCAACCATATCAGTACACATTTGGAAAATGACTGAAAAGTGGATGGACTGGAGCACGAAGCAGACTTTAATCGATTGGCAATATTAATGCGGAACAATTGCAAACATGCACACACCAACCCTTGCCCAACCTCATCTGATCATAAAAAGTGGCCACTTTTTTTCGGTTCACCACTTGCTGAAGTTGGTGGCAAACAGGCAGGTGAGTCCTCAGATTTCTTACCGTTTTTTAATAAGGCAGAGCTTTTTACAAAGTCAGCAAACAGCCTTATCTTTCTTGATAACTCACAACAACACTCCGCTGGTGCGGACAAACAGGTCGATGTACTTTGAATATTTATTTATTTCCCACATTCAAACAAATGTTGGAGTCCTACTAGGAAGAAATCTAGACATTTTCTGATTACAGCTTCTCAGATGAGAGGTTTTGCAAATCTTTTTTTTAAAATTTCTAATTGAATGGGGTTTTGGGCTGTTGATGGACAAAACTTCTCTTTTTTCCTTTTTTTCAAAAGACATTGAACTTGTGACAATGGTTTGCAACACTGGCATTGCTTTGTATTTGAGGGATGGGCACGGTTGTAAACTTGTATTCTACAAAAAAGGTAAAGGTCTGATACAAAACATGAAATCTAATTAATATAAATAAATCACTATAAGCAAGGCAGGAGGAAAAAGAAAATCAAGAGATCAGTCTACGTCTGTGAGAGAAACAGAACAGTAATGTGTTTGTGCAGCAAAGCCTTCATGCTGCCATCAGAACCAGCTGGCCTTGACTCAAACCAAACACATCAGTGTTCGTCTCTCTCGCCATCTCTCTCTCTGTGTCTGCTGAACAAAACAAAATGCTCTTATCAAGCAAAGTGGAGGAGGCAGTTATTAGCGCTCTCTGATGAGTCTCTTGGTCTAGGTCTGGGTTTTGCATATTTTGCTGGTTGATTCAATTACAATAGTTAAGTACAGTGATACAGGTGGTGTATGGAATGTAAATTCAAAAGCCGTTATATTGTTTACTTGAGGTGATGACATGCATATAGGAGATGCATTCAAACTCAATGACGCACACAGTGGTCACAAATATAACAGCAGGGAGTGGTGGTTATGCAATTAGACATCAAGTAAATTCCACCTCAGTGGCGCGGTAATAAACAGGCAGAGAGACACGGAGAGGGTCGGCTACCTGTGAGGCAGGTCAAACACTGCTGTACATTCATGCAGTCAATGCTGCCACACTCTATCTCGCTAAGACATGCATAGCTGGTGTTCAGCTCTATAAATAACACCGTGCTGTCAAGCTGTCAGATGGATTAGCACCACAGCGATTGTATGAAAAGTCTTTAGGGCTGCCCTTGAGACCAAGAGACAAACTTACCATTCAATTACACCTACAGTGAAAGAAGATAAATTAAACTCTGCTTTGCTAAAGACTCAATGTTAATTAAGAGCTGTTAATTAACAGTGACTATTTTTACAATGCTGAGAAATTTTCTTCACAATGAAACAACAAAAAATGGAAAACTAACAAACTGTGACTTATAAGTGAGAGTGAAAAGCATAACATCAAAGAGACCTCAGAAGCATCACGTTTGCCAGTCTCAACACAGATTCTTGTCAGCAAGACACTGATAATTATGTGAACACAAACTTGTCAACATATACTTACTTTTCTTTTTCTCTGTATATCGTGCAATTTTATTTCTGGAAGTAGTATTAAAGTCATTTTCTTCATTTTCAAATATCTGACATTTCTTTTTCTCTCTTCTTTCTTTGTATGAATTTTGTGTAAAAATTTTTCATCTCTTTTCCTTTGTAATCAGCTTTTATTTGACTTTGACAACAACGCAACTCTTTCTGCCTGTGGACAAATTAGAAATTGTTGCATTTTTCTTGTACACATG
>JAUBNQ010000015.1:13319343-13329384 GCA_032353495.1 Ctenopoma kingsleyae
TCCAGTGTCTCAAAGAAGAAACTCTGAGATCATCAGATTTTGACAGGTCTCCTATTTTTGTCCTTGATCTCTCCAGACTTCTATACAGAGATCACACTATTGACTATTGAGACTATTTGTCGCTTTAGCCTAAAGAAGCTGTTTTTTGTTCATTTTTTCATTTGTTTTTTATTGTGTACATATTGTCTATATTTCCTAGATGTTTTCAAATAAAAAGAATAATAAAAAACACACACAAAAAAAAAATATATATATATATATATATATATATGGCAGTACCACTTTGACAGCACTCATGAGTATGAGTCATGAACAATCACAGATGGATATGAGTTGATAATATTTGATGTGTTATTCTTTTACCGAGAATTTATTGTGAAACGGTTTTCACTGCTGTCTGCACATGCTCTTTGAGCCTGGTTGCTTTTTTAGATCTTTTCCTTTTTCTTAAGTTGTCTCTACTAAAGAGCATAACCTCCTCCTGATGTAAAGGCACGTGAGGTCGCTGGTCTGACTGGTGAGCAAGGTGCTGCTGATGCTAATGATAACGTGCAGCGTGGTGGCATGGCAATTATCACCTCCTGTATCGGCGTCGGAGGTGAGAGACCCGCCCAGCCTGTCCCTGTGGTGATGTCACTGTTACCACGGAGACTCCAGACACAGGCCAGAAGCATTGCCAAGCCTGGCAGGAGAGTGAGGGGGCCGCCACTCCTCCCTCTCCGAAATGCCACCACCCATCTCTCCCATAGTCTTCAGCCCTTTCTTATCACCTCGTGCCATTTCCCTCAGAGCTGACTGCCATCTGTGCTCAAAGAAACACTCCGCATTTCTTCTCTGTCTTCTGACTTGCAGGATGCTGCTGCTGGGGTTGTGTCAAACTCATGTCATAGACACCCCCAAATTAGTCCACATTAGTCCATGCCCCCCTCCCTTGATAAGATTTCAAGGCAGCCATATGGGAGTCTGTGTGTTGATTTAGTACTGAATTTCAGAAGTCACTACACTCCACATAGAGGACTGCTATTACTCTTTTTATACAAGACTGAGGTAATTTCCACTGAATTTGATTAGATAGAATTTTTTTCTTTCCTTAGGGACTTGCCAGGAACCCCTTTAAGGATCCTGGGGATCCTAAAACCCCACTTATATAGCCACTGCAGCTGTGTAGAGAGAGCAAGAGAGCGCAAGACAGAAAGTTGCAACCTAAAACTAATGCTCTTCTCCTCAAAAAGGCTTAATGTAATAAGTCCTCAGACTCTTCCATGCAGCTGTCAGAAAGATCACGTTACTGCCTCATATGAGCAAGCACAGCGAGTGTGTGTGCGTGTTTCTGCAGAAAGTATTTAACAGGCTGAATTGCCATCTGCATATGTCTACATAAACAATTTGGCTGCTTCAACAAGTCAATGATCTGATGAGTCAAGTAGATCATTAAAAATCACATCTTTCTCCTCTCTCTCTCTAATCTTTATTCTAAATCCATTATCTTCATCACTGTTTTAATCTACATTTTATTTTCTTAACTTTATATTTTTCCTCGTCATGTTTTTTCTTTAGCTTATCTTCAGCTCTATGCCTGTTCCCATTTCATTTTACTAGTGATGCTAACTTTATCTGAATCTTCTTTATGCCTATTTGATCTTTTGGTGTGAAAGGGGTGTTTAACATTTTACCAGAAATAAGCCTGTGATGAACTCCGTCAATTTAAACAATCAACTTATGATGGCCATATAATGGCTAAAGTACTAAAAAGGCAGAAGATGAAACGTTAAGGGATCTCCAAAGAAATAACAACCTGAGGGAGGACACTTATCCCAATATGTCAGATATTTACAAATTATGGTAAGTGAAAATTTGTATGTACTGTGCATCTATGCATTTAAGAGCATTTAAGACAAGATGCAAAGGCTGCAAACTGCGTATTATAGGGTTTACTGGGCCAAGCACACATCAACTTTAACTCTGTTGCTTAAGGACAGAAAGTCTTGTTCAAGTACAGTCACATCTATTCCATTTATTCCTCTGATTCTGTTACGGCCAGTTAAATAGCCAGTAATGCCTTTCAGCCTGTTAGTGTTGGATGCTAGTGAGCCCAGACAGACTGGGATGGACATATGGAGGGAGTCTGGCGACAGACTCGCTGCTCCGATGCCAACTCCTCAGAAACATTCATACTCTCACTCTCTAACACACATACACCTACACATACACACATATCGACACATATCTGTTGTCCAGAGCTGTGAGCTGTCCCTAATTCCTGCTGTCCGATTATCTCAGAACCTGTTCCATACGAGCATCGTGGGAATTTTGGAACCTCCTTGATTTCCCATCATCCCTCTCGGCCAATGGCAGGCATCCAGTATGAAGGCTGGACTGCTCTCTGTACTCACAAATGCCCACCCACCGAGAGGGAGGATGGGATGGCAGATAAAGGCGAAAGCAGCAAGCACAAAGCTTTATTCAATGAACAGTCCAGTATGGATCGCTTCCCTACCTCACATCTTTGTCTCTATGTCTTCTGCCTCATACGCGTGTGTCAGCTCATTGTATGTATGTTGTGTGGTTTCTGTGCCGACAGCTGGCCTACGAATCCTTTCCAAGAGCCACAGGTTGATTTCTGTGTGCAACAGAGAAGTATTATTTGGAAGCCAGACTGACAATGAGACCAGTTGCTGTCTCTGTTTTCATTATAAAAGCATGCAAACGCAGAATGAATCACTTTCTCTCACTGGTCTGACTCTAACTGGACTTTGTTGTTTCATACAGTGGTGGTGTGAATACTGAAATTAGGTCATGTTTTTCTTATGACTAACTAAAATCTAATATATTTCAGTACAGCTCCATCAAAGATGTTTAGAGTGTAATTATATAGCATATTCACATCAATAAAGCATAACCTTGTAAAATTGTGAAAATTACTCTTCATACCTCTGAAAACTACTACTCCATATTGAGTATTGGCAGTTTGGTCTCTACACTACAGTGCATTTCACATTTGATGACACAAAATCTTACGGCACACCCAAAGTGAGACAATGTGAAATTCCTGTACAGCACAAAGTCAGTAGAGATGTTCTCTTCATGTGCAAGTGAAGCTAAAGCTTTTCTGGAAATACTGAAGATGTGGGAATAGAAAAAGACCTCTAAAATAACCAAATCTTTGTACTGGCCTACCTAGTCATGATTAATGGAAAATGGGACAATAACATTACCAGTCTGAAACTAAAGCAAGGACCTATTATATTAGTGAGTAATTATAGTTGCAGCAGGGCAGCTGCATCCATGTTCAGGGAACATTAAAAATGCTAAAATTATTAGTCATTAAGTGCTTAATTGATCATCACACAATTTATGACCAAAAATTAGCCAATTTTCCAAACAGAAAAAACATCAAATTGTTCCTGAAACTGTTCTGTGCTCAGCATTATAAAGCATCTTTCAGCAACTAAACTGTGCCAGATCACCTTACTATCTTTGCACATACCTAAATCTGTTTGCGATTACAGCCCTGGGTTCAAGCCAGCAGGTGTACTGCAGAGTTCCAGTGCAGTGTCCCATCTAGAATAGATTTTAATCTTAGCGTTGTCCCATCAATGCGCCATCCAACTGTTGTCTAATCCTTCTCTCTCCCAGACAACAGGAGCAGATGGGTTTGTTCCTTTGTGAATAATGAATGCTTCGGGACATTGTGTGTAGCAGAAAAAAAAAACCTGTTGCATACATTTTTTCCACTAACATCAATTTGGCATGACTCGACCTGAAGATAACCTGTTGTTCACATGTCATTGTGAGCAAATATAATCCACAGTCATATT
Organism: Ctenopoma kingsleyae; assembly: GCA_032353495.1. Taxonomy (NCBI): domain Eukaryota; kingdom Metazoa; phylum Chordata; class Actinopteri; order Anabantiformes; family Anabantidae; genus Ctenopoma; species Ctenopoma kingsleyae. Next base: position 13,323,162 of record JAUBNQ010000015.1, read on the forward strand.
CTGTGAGTGAGAGGTGCGAGGCAGAGAGGAGTGGACATCCTAACCTCTCCCAGAGCTCTGTGAATGTTAGAGTGCGGCAGGGGCCTGCAGAGTGCTAAGGGCCAACAGCAGACAAGTTGAATTCATATACTGTGCATGAATACACTCAGATACACACAGAAACACACAATATTTCAATACACTCACTGGCCTTGGCATTCCTAGACATTACTGTTCACGTAGAACACGTAGAGTCATAACACCAATAAAACTATCAAATTCTATGTTATCCAAAATAAGGAAGTTTAAATATGAAGAAAAATGACAAAATTCAACTTTACACACCATCCATAGGCTCCATGTGAGCCCGCATTAAAGACAAGTCATAGAGCCTCTTACAATGTTAAAGCTACACAACTTCAGCCAACTCCAGTGCCTGAATGACAAGTTCAAAATTTTCTGTTTCTGCTGAACAGAAATTATGCAACGTGACAATGAGATCTTGGGTAACACATTTTGTTCTCTCTGTACTGATGGGGCGATAGATGGTGAACACCACAGATGACCTATACTCTGTACTGTCCCGTAACAAAGTGCACCTGAGCCAGTTCACACTACACCATACACAATGTTAACATAATGTCTATACAAAGATGTGTAAGTGACTGATCCTCTTAAGCTAAAAAAAATATCGGATTTCTGGGATACTGTAGTAGTTAATATAAGAGCCATTAATATGCAGAAGACTCAACCATGAGAGACATAGAATGTGTGCAGCAGGTGGGGATTTGTATTTGTTGTAATCTGGCGCTATTAAATAAACTGAATTGAAATGAGGAGTGTGATGGGCTTGGTTTCCGCAACTGTGCACTCATTTGTCTGCAATCAAAAATGTATGATGCTTAAGTTATCAAAACACTTGAATGAATGAATAGTCACAGAAAGATTTAATATTATATATATTATATATATTTATATACATAGCGGCTGGGTGATATGAACAATACTGTGTAAAACATGCTAAATAAATATCACTACATTGCACAGAAAGATGACAAATTTGTTTTGGCACCTTAAACAGCACAGAAAGAAGTATGATGAAAGCATGATGGTGCTTGGTCCTGACTAGTAGAGACACACAGCAAAGCCAAACACAGTAAAACACAGTTGCAAATTTGTTTGAGAGTGTTACGCCATATGAGAATCCCTGACATAATAATAAAGAAATCAACACAACATGCTACTTGGCCAGAGACATGATGCCCATGTACGCCATTAGCAAAGTGGAATATCAAAAAATGACTCAAAGCATGCATTTAAGTTGGTTCAAACCTTTATAACTGCAGGAAAATCAAGGTCCTGGAGTGGCCCTAATGCTCAAAAACCACGCCAAAAAAAAAATACAGTGAGAGAATGGGCTAGATATCTCAAGTCACATGTTACCACCTGGTTAGGAACTACCACAAGAGGTTGTTGTCATATTTCTACATTTAAATCCCATCTGCTGCAGCTTTCATATGAAGGTTTTTAAGTCTGATGTTGATGTTGGTTTTACTCATCTTTTCCTCACAGTTAACTCAGTAGTCTTTCTCAGAGTAGTGTTGCAATTCTAATGAGATTAGAGCTTTATCAGTGCACACATAAGGTGACAGACTCTTTATTATCCACTCAGAATAGACCTAATTTAATGACATTGATTTGGAGTCTGTTAGATGCTCAGAGTCTAGCAAGAAGGTACAACAGACGTGGGTGTTAGGCTTGTGTGTCGGGCGGCGGACATGTTACACTGGCAAATCTAGTTTATTGAATATTCCATTATTAAAAAGTAAACTTCTTAGTTATGCTAGGGTTCTATTCTGTGCTGCTGAATATTTTGATGATAAGTTTGACAAAACATACAGAGATTCTAATGGCATTCTAATGGCATTTGATGCATTATATCAAGGTTTCCATGTCTAGCTTATGTACAACAGGCAGCACTGGAAATATAGCAGCTGTTTACAGTTAGTTTTTTGTTTTTTTTTAACTTTTTCATTCTTTCATTCATAAAAATCACATAATTTTAATGTTTGTTGATCTACAGCCCCACATAATCAGAAATGGTGCTTTGAACAATGAAATGTGAAGTAAAGTTTGAACAAAAGTTTTTCCTTTGAAATGTTTTTTCTTTTAAAACTACTATATTATGATCACATTTGTAATTGTAAAAGGAATTTTGCTTTACTGATGTTTTTTATACTTGAAGAGCACTGGTAGCCTAACAGACTTTTGTTGCATGAAATATCAAATAAAAGCTAAAAAAAAAAAAGCTAAAAAGTAATATTTTTTATATTTAAACATAATCTAAAAGGTGCATGTGTCCGCTTGTTATTTGTCTTATGCTGTAAAATATGTAGAAGCGGTGTTGTGCAGGTAGGCATGTTATCACCCTTTCAAAGCCCTGTTGGGGGGAACAGATATATCTGGGCTCAATTAGTTGCACTGTCACGGCAGGTTGGTGTGCCAGTGGCTTGATGGTCCTGGCTACAGGCAACTCAGCTGTAAATCAGACTGTGTGTGTAATAGGCTTCACAGCAGTCTCCAAGGCGGAGTGTTTGTTAGTGTTTCTGCACGTTCGTGTTCGTGTGTGTGTGTCATGCCAGAGCACAGGACGATGGCTTTGCAGCATTTTATCGGCCGTTTGGTAATGATGGCACAGTGTGGAATTGATGCAGGCCTTTAATGGCGGCTAGTAATTTGTGTTAATGCTTTCAGCCGGAGCCCTCTGAGACTTTCAACAAGGAATTTTATGCCTCCAAATGAGGGAAAGGTCACCGCCTGCTGTATTCCATCGACCAGACGGGATCAATGCTGCTAATGTTCTCGCCGTAACTTTGTTGTTTCGCCTGGTTAGAAAATCAAAACCATATTTATGAACGTCATTTTATGCTTCCCTCTTGGCTGGTCAGCAATCGGCACACAGTGCTCAGATGAAAGCTGTAAACCTACGAATCCTGCCATTTAAATCCCCAGCTTTGTCCCTTTGTGGCAATTTCAAAGCCCCTTTTCCTAAAATATTTAAGTGTGGACTAACCATAGAGCAACAATTTGGTTCAACTCGGGGGGTATTATCTCCAGCGAGCAGAGTGTAGCCTTGGCAATCAAAGAGACGCCTTGTGCAGCCGAGAGAGGAGCAAGAGACACAGAGCAGGGAAATAATTAGATGACAGAGATCGACAAACACATCAATAAAATGAAAGGGATACTGTGTACACTGAGTGGGAGGAACAAATTGAAGAAAACAGGAAGAGACCTCCTCATTTAGGAAAGTTCATGCATCCTATCAAAACAGAACAAGTATTGACCAGCATTAGCTGAACTGTAATTGGCTTCAGATTTAAAAAAAAAAAAAAAAAAAAAAAAACCTACACACACACACACACCACTTCAAGAGAGTGATCAAGGCTCCTGACGATATTTTTCTATTTATTCGGCCAGAACAAAAGCCTTTCGCGCATTCACATCTTGCCTCCTGCGCATGATGGCATGCAAGACATCTCTTTTCTTCCATCAGCAGACACATGAGGCCCTTGACTCTCTGGCCCATGCAGTGATGCATGGCTGTATCTGTGTACTCACAATTATGTGCGTTTGTGAGGCTGACAGTGTGCCTAGGCAGTGGCGTGTGATGGATGGAGGTGGAGGGAGAAATCTCTAGGGTTTGCAGCTGATATAAAAATCAGCAGCTGACCCTGTCACCCCCCAAGCTTCTCCTTGGTTCATTCATACCTTACACTCACTTTCCCTTTTACTCACATCTGCCATTGCATTATTCATTTGTCCTTTGTCAACACTCAGCTACAGCCATGCCTATCCTCCGCCACCTCCTCCACTCCCTTCTTTTCCCTCTGTGGCTGTGCTACAATGCATTCCAGCTGATGTGCATTTTTGAAGACCCAAAAACATCTATTAAAAACCTGTAACTAATGATTTTTGTCATTAATAAATCAAAGTGTTTAATCTAATATGCCACAAAAATAGCACAAAAACAAACCTACAATTTCCAATAACCAAGGTGACATCTTCAAATTACCTGGTTTTGTAACAAACAGTACACAGCTTAATGGTATTCAATTCACAATGATGTAACACAAACAAACACAACAAATGTTCCCATTTAAAAAGTTAGGACCACTGAGTGTTTGGCATTTTTATACATTTTTTTCATAAAAGGTAAATAAAACATCTGTCTACTGACAAGCCTTCATCCCTGATGGCACGTTCAATCCGAGTAAAAATATTTTCAGAGTGAATAGGTATGAAATTATTCCTAATAGTTTACAATTTATGAAATCAAATTGTGATTTTTAGAGTAACATTGCAAATGTGATGTAATATACAATTTTTCAAATTGTTTACTTTCTCAGATGAAAAAATTGTGTAACCTTGAGATAAAGTTGTAAACAAGCTATGTAAGCTACAGAGAGCTATCATTCCAGCACAACCAACCTTAGAGCACACCCCGAAAAACATGCAGTGGATTGATTATTAGTTTCCATTTCATTTGAAGTAAAAAGTTCTTGTTTCTAGTTGGTCGCATCACTGAACCACACAACTGGAACACTGAATGTCTATTTTACTGTATTTACTGTAAACAACAACAAACATTTGAATTGCTTTACTGCAAGATTTTTTAGAACAAATATTTGAATGTGACGTTTGTAGAGATTATTTCCAACCTGAAATCTGTTTTAAAGGAAGTATTAATATACACTACAACCATGGTCAAGGACTACACTCCCGTTCTGTCATCCAAACCAAAACTGCTAGCAGATCCTGAACGCGACAACTTTAAAGTCACTGCATCCTACAACCAAACATCCCCCTCAGAGAAAATGCATTATTTCTTCCTTGTTGAAAAAAAATAATACAATATACAAAATCACATTACAATTCAAATGTGTTCATTTAAAGAGGCCTTTTTAAAAACATCTCCGAGGCATACAGCACCGCACAGTTCTTGGCTGTGGCAGGCAATGATAAATAATAAAAGGGGCCTTACTTCATTAGAGGGTGACATTATTTTGAGAATAGATATTGCGCTATGAGACAGAGTGTACAATAACACAATAACAACCATCACCCACCACCACCACTGCTACCGCCTCCCACCTCAGCCTCTTGCTGTTGACAACCCAGGATTGGATATCTTGTGGAGTGCACCGGAGTGAGCACTGTACACAATATAGTACAGCACTCACAATAACACAAAAAGATATTTCCCAGTGTAAGCCATAATTATTTCTCCCTGCGTAATTTAATCCGCCGAGTGCATATTCAATTCCGATCCGGGTTTCTTGGTGTGCTGCGAGGTGCTCAGCGCGATTGTCTCTGAAATTGGATTATGATAACCTGTCACCGCTTTAATTCCATAAGATATTAGAGGTGGTGGTAGTGGAGCAGAGGAGTGAAGTGTATCGAAAAGGGTGGCAGTGGTGATGATGGTGGGGGCTTTGGCATCAAGAGAGTTGTGTTTAATGCATGTTTCATTCTGTGTTTCCTTACGAGGGGGAGAGGGGAATAATGTGTGTCTAGTCTGACCTCTCAACACACGTTATTTCCTGATCTCTGACATACCCTTTAAATATCCATTAACAGACAAAGAGTGGGGAATGGAGGGAGGTGGGGTGGGCAGGGCAGGGTGGAGGGAAATGGAAGCTGGAGGGCCCTAGGATAGTCATTTCTGCTTGTTATGAACTGCCGACAGAGGAAGGCAGCCTCTGCGTCTCTCTTTTGCTGTCTGACTAATGGACGAGGTCAAACGGTCTTCTTCTGTGTTTGCTGCTACAGTTTTAATCATCTCCAGCAGGCCCAGAATTTCAGCTTTTGATCTACAGTATTTGCTGCGGAGTAAAAGGGTCAGTTCACCTAAATTTAACGGAAGATGCGTTTTTTTTTATATACTTAGGCCAAATGGTGTCAAGCTATGCAGTTACTATTGGGTTTAAGTGTAAAGACACTGAAGATATCCACTTCTGCCTTCACCTAAACAATGGCTCTTCAACAAATGAAGTATAAACTGCTCTGAACTGAAGAACTTCCAGTTAACAACTATGTCAATCAAAATCTCACATTATCGCCATCTAGATTCAACTTTTTCCAGACATTGACAAACTCTATTTCTATTTCTTCTATTTCGAGATAGAATCTACATTTTACTACATTCTACAGTATTCACTGATACTGCTATTTACAAAAGAAAAAG
>JAUBNQ010000015.1:13337736-13358491 GCA_032353495.1 Ctenopoma kingsleyae
GATCATATTTCTCCTATATTAGCTTCTCTCCATTGGCTCCCTGTAAAATCTAGAATAGAATTTAAAATCCTTCTCCTCACTTATAAAGCACTTAATTATCAGGCCCCATCATATCTCAAAGACCTCATAGAACCATACTGCCCCAGCAGAGCACTTCGCTTTCAGAATGCTGGTCTACTTGTGGTTCCTAGAGTTTACAGATGTAGAATGGGAGGCAGAGCTTTTAGCTATAAAGCTCCTCTCCTATGGAATCAGCTCCCTCTTCAGGTTCGGAAGGCAGACACCCTCTCTACCTTTAAGACTAGGCCAAAGACCTTCCTTTTTCACAAAGCTTATAGTTAGAGCTCGTATGCCAATATGCATGCCATTAACTGTGTGTCTTCTCTCTCCCGTAGTTCTGCTTCTTCCTCTTTGTCCTCCTCTCTCTATACCTCACTACAGGAATCCCTGGCTTCCACTGTGCAGCTGCTGGCCCTACCAACCTGCCTAGTGTTTTGTCGACTGCTTCTTGTTGTTATGATTTGCCTGTTGTTCTTTTCTCTCTCCTCTTTCCACTCACCCCAACCGGACGAGGCAGATGGCCAGCCACCATGAGCCTGGTTCTGCTGGAGGTTTCTTCCGTTAGAGGGAGTTTTTCCTCTCCACTGTCGAACTGTTGGGTTTTCCACATTATTTATATATTTTGTAAGGTCTTAAACCTTACAATGTAAAGTGCCTTGAGATGATTTTTGTTGTGATTTGGCGCTATATAAATAAAACTGAATTGAATTGATGTTCAGATGTCGTCCTGTGTGCAGATAAGTCTTGACTGTATTTATATTTTTATGAAGGAGGCTTTGAGGCTTCCTCTTATTTTGCGCGAGATGTTAATAGCAACACCAGACTGCAGAAATATGTTATTTAATGTTAGGAATTAATAACGAGGAAAATTTACTAAAAGCATATAATTACATGGTTTCATTTCCTTAATATCAGCTTACCACCCTTCTGTAGAGTGGAAATATTACACAAACTAATGATTCAAAAAAATTTGTGCCGCGGCCGGCTGCCAGTGTGTGTTGGCCTTTACACCAAGCATAAGGAAACATTTTGTATCATCGGGTAGCTGTGATGTAGCTGGATTACATTTATATGTGACAACTTAATGCGTGTCTAGTGTGTGTAGTGAAATTGAATTTCCCCATTTCTCTCCAAAGCTGATTGTCAGGCACATCACTTTCAGTTGTCATATTTAAATACTTTAAAACTCATCTCGTTTGTTCCCTATCCTGAGGCATTTCTGAGCATTCCTGACAAAGATGTAACAATCCAAGCTGCCTGCCACCTGCTTGACTCTTTTTTTATCGTTTTCTTCTCTATTGGATCACACAAGATGATAGTAATGCAAGCTAGACAGGGTTTTAGAGTTGTGCGACATGAACAGCGAGGAGAGGACATCACACAAGAAAAATCATGGGACTGTGATCATGGCAGTTGCACTCATGCCCTCGACTGGTAGGGTTATTTTGAGCTCTGCTTTTAACCTTTCCATGCAGGTGCTGAGATTTCTGACCTTTACACCATGCAGCTTCATGCTGTCTTTGAGTGCTTATGATAGTTATGGAGTGGAGCTCTCTAGCATGTGTGTACGCGCTTGTGTTGAAAATGCACTATTATTGTATTTGAGAAAGTGCTTGTGTGTTTCAAGAGGATGACCTTGTGTGTGTAGTGTTGATTCTGCACATGCTGCAAAGCTGCAAAATCTCGTGCAGGGAACTCGATTTGACACAAGCATGGTGAAGATTACCTGTGTCCAGACAGTTACTGCCTTACAGACAATAAGAACTGCCATCACTCACTCTTAAAGGTCAACATGGTGAAACAAGGGGCTCCGCCAAGCTGGAAATAACCTTACAAAAGACCCACAGGGGAGTGAGAGGGGAGGAGAAGGTGGGGAGAGACACAGATAGAGATATATTGGGTGCCTAACACCAACATAGCAGGTGACTATCAGCCTACTGACCTCTGACCTGGCTTTAGCTGTACCTGCTTCCACCTCTTATTGTGTTGACCCACATCCTTGTGTTCAGTCAGAGTTCAGATGTTTTTTGTGGTGCTCAACTCATCGTTATTCCTGAAATTTGCGTTTTTCCAGCAGGCGTTGCTGTGTGCTCTGAAATAACAACACATTACACTAATATGTTGAATAATAACCTCTGTATTGGTGATACATATATCGCCGAATTCTTGCCAACACACAGCCCTATGTTTAATTAATATTTGCTGTATCGGGGGGAAAAAAAGCATCCACACTCTAATATACGTATATTGCATTGTATCTTTGACATCTAACAAACACATTCAATGGGTTTTCATTTCATTAGACCTCATTAACAGCATCAAATGTATTGATCAATATAAAAAAACAACATAGAATATTTTGTCCATAACTTCAAACCCTAATATACAGGTCAAGACAAAAGGTCAAATACATGTTTGTGGTACTTTAACAAGATTATTATTAAGGAAGTGACCACTTTACTTTTACAGATAAAAGTAAAGTGGTCACTTCCTTCTGGTGTATGTACTATGCTTCACAGTTTATAGTCCCACGATGAACAAAATACTGAAAGTACTAACAAGCACAATTTAGCTTCAATATGGACAAAGAATACAGTGCTTTTTGTTTTGTTTTGCTGTCGTTTTTTTATCTAACACAGTTGTGCTTGCTCATTAACTGAAACTTCTGGGTGTTATTTGTTCCTGTCACTCTATTGTTCAGTCATTTGCTGTGCTGCGCAATAGAAATAACAGAAGTTCCAGTGGTGTAATAAAACACAATATAGTATTTTTGACAACTAGTGTACCTGGAACACAATGGTTTACAATACACAAAGGATTGGAAATTAATTAGGTTTCAAATATCAAATACTGACAATGAAGCACAACAGTGAGCCTGCAAATTAGCTCTGGGCATTACTACTTGTTTATAGAGAAAAGAAGAAACATAAGATCTTTCCATCATCTTACTATCAATATAATACACAGAATATTAAGTATAAAGTGACAAATGTGAGGCGATAAAATACAAATGGTGACAAATACAAAGGATGTACTAAATGAACTAATATCAACCGAACATAACACAAATTATAGTATTGGTATTAAATGCAACCCTTAGCATTCCGTTACTACTGCTCCACACATCAGAGTTAGATTTCTGTTTGTACCCACATAGTTTCCTGCCAGTCCGTGCACGCACACACAAACACACAGAAAATCAATATGTCTTTCAGCAGGCTGCTGTTGTGGCTTGAATGTGAATAAACAGTTGTATATTACAGCTGAGGATCGATGGATGTAGACAGATGAATGGCATACAATGACACCTCTGAACAGGACAAAAATTCCCGTGTGTGTTTGTGTCTTTATGTAGCTCTGAACATTTAGGCTTTTTAAGGACATTTTGGCCAGTTCTCACAACTTCATGGTTTAAAGTTCAGAATTCTGTCTGTCTGTCTGTCTATGTCTGAGTCTGCTCTTCTTTCCTCTCTCCCACTGTTACTCTGTGTGTCTCTCTCCCTCCTGTGTCTAACTGCTCTTTCACTCTCAGAGGATCGATGTGTGATGGATTAGTGACAGGTACCACACACAGGAGACACGCTATCAAACAACAACACTTCCTATTCAGACGCATTTCAATCACTCTGCCATATAGAACTTTTTTTCGTACCGTTAAAGTCGCTGCCCTGCTTCACACTCTGCGATTGGCTGCTTGATTTCTACCTCTGACACAAACATTTATATACAGACTTGCACCTTGCGCTCACACTGAGGTTGAACCCCTGACATTTGAGTGTGTTTTTGTGAAGTTCATCGCGCTGTGTGTCCGTCTATCAGAGGATAGCGGTGACTCTTCAGACAATGGCCTGTCGACGCTAATCGATTATATCTGTGGTGCCAGGTGACAGCGACGCAAAGGTCTGGGTTTACAGCTGCGGACTCCTGACTGTCTTCCACACAATCACATACACAATTGCGCACGCACAAAGTGAGTACACACACATGATTATTTTATATGCACACAATGTAAAAATCTGCAGATTCCTGCTGGATTTGATGTGTTTTTTTGCAAATATATGCACTCAATCCAAAAAAGTAATGCTGAGAGGCAACCTCCAAATCTCAGTTTAACTATATCTACAGACTTATAGGTGAAGGTAGATGGAAGCAAACCTGGCATTTAGTTGACAATTTGATTAATACCCCTCCCTGTTTTGAAAAACTGTGAGCACAGACTATTGTTAGGACGATATATCAAAGTTGATCCTTTTGAATTACAAAACTTGACACACTAGATATTATTTAACTTCGCCTTTGTAATAAATATAGTGACCAGAAATATCGCAAATTGGACATTTATTTATAACCTCCATAATCATTACTTTTGCATCTATGAAGCTGACAAAGCCTCAGACCTAAGAAGTGTTTGTGTGAGAATAACGTTGCATAAATAATGGCCAAACTAACAAAAATCCAAGCTGTTAAAAATACATATTTTTAAAGGGACAATATGAGCTAAATCTATCATTTATACACACACACACACACACACACACACACACACACCCCTACTCACACAAATAAACTGAAATAATGATATTCATATGGCTCACACCAGGTGCTGGCGTTGGTATGCCCTAATGGCTGAGGAACACAAAGGCCTGTTTGAGGCCGTCACTTTCATCCTGGCAGCTCAGAGCTCTTGTGGCTCTGCAGCAGTAAAACCTTTATTAGCCATATGTTGGGGACATCAGAAACAAGTCAATCCAGTATTTACATTACACAGAAAGGGAATCAAATCACAGTAGGACCCACAGTGATACAAACAACACATGCTGCCTGACCTATATTCACTTGCACAACAGTCCAGAGGTGCATTGCTTTCCAAAACTTCCCATAAGTCATTCAAAGGAAAAGTGCACCCTAAAGGAGGTATTATATATTCTAATTTAATTGCTCAAAACTTGAGTGGGGTGAATACATGGCTCGGAGATACTGTACATCCTCACAGACATAACTGATTCCTAAAGGACAGAGGGACAGTCTTACATTTTAAATAGCAGTGAGTTCTCAGAGTCAAGGAAGAAACATACAAACATCTATGAGGTGACAGTTCATTCCCAACAGGAAGCAGCAACGAAACAAAACCAGCACACCCTGAGGAAGGCTCTGGGAAATGTCAGCTGTGTTTTGGCTCCAAATACATTTTAGATCAACCCAGAATTATTTTTGTCACTGTATTTACTTGCCCAGTTGATTCTCTCACACTAGGCTACATTTTAAATACCCTTATTTCTGAATCAGAGAAATGTTTTGGTGTTTTTTGCATTTGTGTATCAGTGTGAGGTTACTGCAGTGTGTGTTCTTGTATTTAGATACATGTGGACTGTAAGACTGTAAAATTTGTGTCTGGCACTTAACAATTCCTAGCATGTTTTTCTTCTTGACAAGATGGGTCTTATCAGGGCTCTTAGTTTGTAGTAACTCATAATTTACAGAACCTGAATAGTAATTGCTTGTGTCTTTTCCTTGTAAGTCGCTTTGGATAAAAGCGGCTGCCAAGTAAAGTAAAGTAAAGTATAAAATTCTGAACAAAGCACTCCAGACAAGTTCACAGTGCTCAGTCACACAGACACAGACAGACAACTAGGTGGCAGGGGTTCACTGAACGAAGGAGAAATGCTGAACAGAAAAAGTAATGAAAAAGAGATATGGAAGAAGACAGGCGCGATAATAGAAGTCTCTTGATATCGCTAATGGGCAGTTGATTAGAAAGCAGAAGCACCAAAACAGGTAATTCTTCTTCTTATGATCAGCAGCAACAGTCAGGCTCACAGTTATCTCCATAATGACTCAAACTATAATTAATGAGCCTTTTGAGAGTACAGTGACTCGTGCTGAAACTGCACACAAACAGGTGCATACACATGCAAAGCCACGGACTGGACTCCGTCTATTCACAGGGGACTTTGGTAATGACGGCAGGCTGAATTTGGCTGATAGAACTTTTCTGGTGCTTCATTTGTCTTCTCAGATGTCAAGGAGTCTGAATGCAGCGGTAGGTTTTAAGCGGCAGCAAGGCCTGACAGCGCTCCGTGTCATGTGAGTTAGGGTGAGAGGGTTTGAAGGTATCCTTTGAACTATCTTCGCAGTGAATATCAAAAGGCAGAAGCATCAAGCATCTTACGGTGTCATAGCAAGTGTTCTAATGAAAGCTCTAATGGAAAGTTAAATGATGTGCAGAGGAGCAGTATGTGCTACAGGTACTACTCCTGCCTAAATTCTTTCTGAAGTGCCCAGTTGAAGGTATTACATTTGTGTATTGCTCCATTTTCTGACCGTAAAAACACATGAAAATCTTGCAAATATATGTATGAAAGAAGTGACTAAAACAACGTATCGCTGCATCCTTACAAACTACTTCATATGTAGGCTGTCACACACATCCTCCCCTCATATTTTCAGCTAGCTAAACTAATGTAGCATCCCTTCAAATTGAGGGGCTCCACAGGTGAGTTGACGAGTAAACCTGCGTAGCGATAGGTCCACTGCTGTGTGTGAGATTGGAAAGGATAGGGAGGGAGAGGGTTCTTGTTCAAACATGGAGACACATACTGTTACACTTAGTCTCACACACACACTCTCCCACTTCGCTGGAGCCAACCTGTGGTTTTGACACTTGGCTTTGTGCTTATAGCTGGGGCCCCACAGTTACTCAGTTTCCAGTTAAGGGGAGTTTGAAGGAGAATGGCAGCCACGTAGGAGGTGATCAACTGTGCTTTCCAACTGGAAGTGAAATGATGTGGAGTTCTTTTCCTCTGCAGGTGTGACTGTAATTTTGTGTGTGTGCTGTCAGCTGTAAAGTGTACAGTGAAATAAACTAATTCTTTTGAGCAGTCTGATACAGTTTTCTCTGCATGTGCAGGAAGATTGCAATCAAGGAACTATTACATTCATCAGGACAACACAAAAACAGAGTGCAGGGATTGGACACCATGCACTTATCAGCTGTCATTTACCAACTCCAGGGAAGATATTTGTAGAATACAGTTCGTTACTTGTCTCTTTGAAAACTCAAGAGACTAAAGCTTTTGTTTTAAAGGAACTCTCCACCAAAAGCCTGTGTTTTCTCACCACCCAGAGACTTCAGAAGTGGTTATGAAAGTTTATAGCTTGCTCCATTGCAAAGGCATCTGTATTCAGCATGTTACAATGAGTGGCAAAGCTGACCCAGAGTTGCAGAAATAATAAAAATACTCAAAAGAGACACTTGATTGTTTGGCATTTGCACAAATGACTCAAAAATCATATGTAGGGTTATCATGCATTTACACACCAACATGCAAAAGAATCCAAAAGAGCACTTCATTAGCTTAAAAAGTGACTACTTTGCTTTACTTCAGTCAAGACCTCCAGTCTTCAGAGACATCTGAAAATTCAAATGTGGGTGAGATGAGTGTACAGGACAAAGTTGCACCCGCTTAGTCTGAGTTTGTACCATTTTGAAGTTGGCACCCTTAATAATGAGGAAATTAATAAAACTATTTTGATTCATTTGTGCGTGCAAAATAAGTCTGTGCTGACGCTGTTGATAAATTAGACATTAGATTTTTAAGCATATGCTTAGTGACTCATTTGCATCATTTGAGAAAATTATTACAAGCAAAACAAATACTTCTGCTTTCTTAATTATCAAGCTATGAGTATCACATGTCAGATAAATAAATTGTGATAACTTGATAAATATGAAGCGCAGATGTTACTTTTCCATCACCAATGTTCTCAAACAATTACATTTGGGAGTCAATGGCTGCTGACATAATAGGTTTAACATTTTAATATTTAATTTATTTTTATTTTATTAATATCCTGACTACATGTCTTGCCAACCTCACAGACATGCAATAGCTATTTGGGATACCGTCATATTATGTTTAAGTAAACAACCTGAGTAATTAATGTGAAATGTGTCAGCAAAGTCCAGAATAGGCTGCACAATAATATCGATATAGATGCAGAAATGTGCACAAGTCATATTTGTAAATGCACTGCCTTACGTAGATTAATCCAACACTTGTTTGGTCCGCTCACCTGTGCACCATAACCTTCCCTTGGCTCATTTCAAGATCGGGAGTATCTCACTGGTCGTTATAAACATTAATTAGAGGCTATGTCTCTCTCATAGCCACAGGCCTCACAGTTACTCAGCATCTTCATAGAGCTGCTTATGGATCCATCAGGCTGCCGCTGTAAACAACTGTGGCAACAAAACTCTTCAAATAAATTGGGCTTCACAAGTCTCACATCTCAAACCCTAAGTCTGAGTCGAGTCTCAAGTCGCTGTGTGAGTGACTTAAGAGTCACATACTTGAGCCCCCGTCCTTTTTAATATGTGGCCCAAATTGTGACTGTTGTGATGAGAAAGTAGGTTTAGGTTGGAAGTTTATGATATAACTGGAATTTGAAAAAAAAAATGTGTCTTGCAGTTACATCTAATGAGACAATGGCGGATGATGTCTTTGTTTAGTCTCCTGGTGCTGTTGTTTAATTTTAACAGCTACACTAGCCTAACTTGTGATTTAATGAGCATGTACGCCTTTACTAGCACACTGAATGCACTCTTGATGCACCTGCTTTGCTGCTAGATAACATGACACAGTGAATGCGTGGACTCTTGAATCATATTTTTGACTGTTTTTGGGAAAGTCAATGACATACTTTATAATATCAGTTTACACATTGTTAAAACAACGATTAAGATATTATCAAAGAAGATATACAATGCCTAAAAAATTGACACAGCTGATATAATCGTGCTAGTCCCAACTTAATCACATGGGAATGCTTCACAACCCTTCGCCTATCTGGAATACCCACATGATAAAAATCTATTGTGTGTGCTTCATGTGTCCTAAGCAGAGAAGAGTTTGGCTGCTGGTTGCTGGTTAGCAGCAGCTCAGGTGCGAGACGTGTAGAACTGGAACAGATGCTTCTACTTTAATTACCACACAAAGAGCTAACTTTCCTGTGATGGAGGAGACGCCAACACAGCTGGGTCCTGACGGATGCCAGGGCACAAATAATGCACAAATCCACAAACACACACAAACAATAACATTTCACGTGCACAGACTTGTGCTAAGATATATTCAAAAATATTCATAGTTAGATCTGTAAAATGTCAAGTGAGCTAACCTGGGAGATTAGAATTTGTGGCACTTGAAAAGAAAAAGAAAAGGAATCTGGAACATAATGAAAATAATACCCACAACTGATATTTTAACCAGAGGGTGGCTGTGTGGGCTCAAAAAGGCAACTGCTGTGTGTCAGCCAATACCAGAGCCAGAAAAAGTTGCCCAAGTCAAAACTGAATGGAAAAATGTGAGACAGTTTGCATTAAGGACTAATTTGTCAATGTTGTTCAAATTGCAATTGCATGTTTCATTTATAAAATAGAAATTCTGAACAGTACCAAAGTACCAAAAGTAAAAGTCCCAAATATTCCCATCTTTGAGACTGAAACCAACAAATATTTTTGATAAATGCAAATGATACTCTTGTCTTCGCTTGTAATAAATTTGGACAAATGAATTAAAAGTTCATTTTCAATCTAATTAAAAGCCTGGATTAGTTAATGTATTTGACATTATTTTAAGAAAGCAGACTAGCTCAGTGTTCCTAGACTGCCAGAGCTTTTGCATTTCCACCTGATCTGTCACACACATACGGCAAACACATAAGATGATTTACTTGGTTCATTCATGTGCATCTATATAAGCAGCAGAGATGTATTTGCTGAATTTTAGACGACAGAGGAGGAAGGATGTGATCTGACTTGTTTTCTAATCATGCTCTCAATCATATTCTGTGACCTATATTCACAGAACAAACTTGCATGTACAACTGTTTCATACCATTATGACATGTTGCAGTGGCTGCTGATTAATTTCCATTTACAAGTTACTTGCTTACCAAACATGCACAGTGGAAAACAATTTAGATTACCAGCTCAAACACAAAGCAGTAGCATTTACTTCTTCCATTTTGGCTACATGAGATAATGCTTAAAAGACACAGGCTTGTGCTCTGAGATGAATTTTTGTGTTATGAATGGCAGCATGCACACTGAGGGGAGACACTGTGTATAAACAAGGAAAGGGATCTAGTAAATTAATATCTACTGCAAGAAAATTATATATTTTTTAACTGACGTGTAAACACTTTCAAACCATCTACTATTGGCATTAACTAAAGTCTTATATTAGATGAATATTGTCAACTTTATTATGTAATGTCTGTACAGAAGAGAATAAAGACCAGAGGGTGAGTTTAAGGCTTATTGAGCCAACTATCTGATTATAATTTATTTTTCTTGCTCAAAATTATATTAAATATAAAAATATGTGTGCCCAACATTTACAGTATAAAGTGATTAAAGAACTACATGGTTCCAGGAAAGGTATTGAACCATAAATTGTTTTCTTCTGTAGTTCGTACAAAACTCTTTTTTATTACAATGCAGATCTGTGAGAAATATTATTTAACTTATGGATTGAAACCTCACCAACAGAAATAATGGAGGTTAGGATCAAACATATGTAGTCCTTTCTGCTGTGCTTTTCCACTGATGTTTCTCATCATTATCTGATCTACACTAGCTTACTTGCAGCTCATCTCATCATCTAACAACGCTGTAACACAATGAGAAATAAACTTTGTTCCTCTCTGTCAAATGCACCATTATGCTAAATACAGTATGTCTGGCAAACAATGTTTCTGTTTGTCTTGTTTTGGTTTCTAACAATGCCTGTTCTTTTGCAGTATGGAGCCTTCCAAAGCTCCCCCTGTAGACTTGTTGTTTGAGGCCGAGGTTGGGCAAGACAGCCCTGGACTGAATGTTTACATAAATGAGCCAATTTAGCTGCATTTCAGAGAGCTGGACCGACTAGCAGACTGGCTGGCTGCTTTAACCACACACAGACATGGATGGACACTGACAGAAACTCACAATAAATCATGTAACAGAGTACAGAATCTAACAGTCCAGTGGGCCATGTTAGCAAATTACCAAGTGGCAAAGATGCAAAACAAGATATCTTTATTCAACAGTTATGGCAGTGAAGGTCATAGTATTCCCAAGCATTCCAGCTATACAGAAAACAAATCAGTGAGTTGGGAGAAGACAGACACACAAGTAAGGAAAACAGCATAGACAATCACAAATAATATGAAAGACAGAGTGAAAGAGAAATATTTTAGAAACGGATGCTGTGCTGGGGTTGAGAAATCCCAGTGTTTCTGGTTGTTAGTGTCACTGTCAGCTTGGCCTGGCATGAAAGAAGAGTGAGGGGCACTGTACCAGCAAACTGAGCAAGGCCAGGACAATGACCAAGGTAGGGAAAAGGCTAAAAAGATGACCAAAAGCAGGAATAACACAAATACATGTGCGCGCACACACACACACTTATTGTGCCAATCCGATGCCAGTAAATTGCTCTGTGTTGGAGAGCTTAGAAAGGCATCAGAGAGCCTGGGCAGCATCCTGCTCTGAGCTGCAGATCCCAAGCTGACTGAATGTGGATGCTTGGCCCAGTCGGCTGGATCAGCCGCTAATACACAGCCTGGGACCAGGGAATTACTGAGTAAGCACTGAGCCCCATGCAGCCACTAAAAACACGCACTCAAAAACATGCACATGCACACAGAGGGGGGCATGGTTGGTCCACAGGAATGCACGGCATGCTTGCAGACCTTACTGCCATGAAAACAGACAAAGTTGCAGCCAGATACAGTGATGTACATTACCACACACATAAGGGTTGGGCATTTATTTGCTTGTATGTCAGGCTTTGGCAAATTTAGAAAATCCAAACCCAAATTAGCTTGTAATCTAATTATCACAATGTGACTGCACTTCAAGTACACAGAAATTAATACTGGATTAATGCAAGTCCTGCTAATGCTCAAATGGTGCATCAATGTCATATTTCAAAATGTGTGACATATGTAACAAAGCCAAAAATAATATTAACCATTTCTGATAGATCAATAAACATAATTTCTGATTGCACACAAACACCAGAGTAAAACCTCTCACTTTGCTGGGCATCCCAGTACATTGCGGCATCACTATTGCATATGATTCAGGGTGGAACAGGCTCAAAATTCAGAAAAAAGGTAGTGAAACACTGCTTGTCCACCTATTAACGTTTTCAAAAAATTTGGGCTGATATATATATATATATATATATAGCATATTGTCACTGCATTTTTTCTATTGCAATTGCATTAAATATTCCCTTGAGATTACTGTATCAAGCCCCCTTTTTTCACCAGATTTAAAAACTTGATTTTGAAGTAGAACAGTTTTTATCCAAAGAGTAATAGTATATCTGACGGCCCCCGCACCCACATCATCTGAAATCTTCCTCTGGTACAGTACTACACTTGAAAATAACTCTTTTTCCCACCATGATGCACTGGCCTACTTCCAAAGTACTCTCATCTGGCAGAGAGCCATAAAACCTGTGCAAGGTGCTTTTGAGAAACCCTTGCTTTTTATTTAAAGCTCTTATTCCCTCAAAGTATCTTGTTCTAGCTCCTTCCTTCCTCCAGCTATTTCTGCTTCCGTCTACCCATGTGATATGAGAGTTTATGTGAACAAGCTTTTTGATTGTGTACTCTTTATCCATGGTTTCCGGCCTCGAAGGAGCAAGTAAATCGATAAGATGTTTAACATACTCTCTCTGCTTTTTAAAGCCTGCAGCGAACAAGCCCCTCACCATCGACCCCAAACCCCACCCGCTGGTGTCGATCGAATGACCCCCATCACGTGACCACCTTACACAACACTCATGGGAGGTCCTCTTCTCACCAGGCCTCCTCCCACTTCCTGCTCAGCCGCTGGTTACCGAGGTGAACCATCGCCATGGGCAACAGACCAAAAGGGAAGGAGGAGGACCGGGAAGAAGGAGGTGAGTCGGAGAGATGTGAACAGATGAGAAGAGGGCATGAAATCGATGAGGCCATGCAACAGCTTTGCGGCTCATGTGCCCACACACCGAGATAGAGATGCAGACAGGAATGCACACAAACACACATACACACACACACACAGTAAAGTAGAGTGAGATGACCTGGTATTCACGACTGCCAACAATCTCGTCCATATTACAGGAATGAGCAAGAACGATATACGCATTCCTCCCTCACAAGTTAAATGTTTTATCCATTTTTAGACTGTGCAAATTAATCTTCTCCACCTTCACTGACATGAATATGAGTTTTAACTTTAACACTCCTATAATTAAAGCAGAGCTTCACCGTTTCACGTAGGAGATTTCAAGAGTTTCATTTTTCACAGAGCCTGTGTTGCAAAAGGTCTTGTATTTCTTTTAAATGTCATTCGACTAAAAACAGGGTTGCATTTAAGCAGCACTAGGACTACTGATATTTAACAGGGAGAGAAATTAGAGAGGCTGTGAGAAAACTCTGCTTGTCAACCCCACAGCTGAAGATATATTTATAAAGAGACATCTATGGTAAAATACCAATACCTGACTAAATTAAAATGTCACTAAACAGGTTCATGAGAAATAATTTCATCAAAAGTTTCGACTTGGAACAAGAAGTCAGGATCAGTGTGTGCCCAAGACAAATAAAGCCTTAAGCACTTTATTAAAGTTTTTTGTTTTTTTAAACATCAATACAACAACAGTGGCAACTTTTCTTGTTTTATTTGACGATTCCAATTCAAGAGAAATTTCCTACTTGACTTTTTTTTTTTTTTTCCCCCTTTTTTCTCTCTCAGGTCCTCTTCCTAGGACTGCTCTTCTGGACGAAGACCTTGGATATTGTTCTCCATTGTCCTCCGTTGTCCACCACTGCTATGTGTCGTCAGTCTGTAGTTGGAAGTCCGATAAGGTTGGTAGCTTGGTCATTCTGAAGTGTATCCCACTTGCACCTTAGGACTTCCAGCCCATACTCAGCACAGATGTTCCTGTACACTACCTACACTAAAGGAACCTTCTTCCTTTGGGGAGGTTTCCCTCTCCACTGTTGCCTAGTGCTTGCTCAAGTGGGATTGTTGGGTTTTCTACAAATCTTTTGTCTAAGGTCCTAAACCTTACACTGTAAAGTGCCTTGAGATGACTTATGTTGTGATTTGGCGCTATACAAATAAAACTGAATTGAAAAAAAATTTGTCTCAATATTTTTTCCCCCATCTCCTCCTCTATCTGACTCGGCATTGTAACGTTTTACGCCTCCAGACGTTCATGTAGCGCATTGCAGTTACAAAAACCAATGTGTTTCTTCGTAACTGGAGCCTCTATTGAACTTTTGTTTATGACGCGGCGACAATAGAAAATCCACTTCGACAATTTTTTGTAGTCGACGTTATCGATTATGTCGACTAATCATTGCAGCCCTACTGTACACTATGCCTCTTCACCAGTTAACTGTTAATGGTAACAGTAAAATAACAGCCTGCATTTTCATTTGCAGATAGTTAGCAAGGAAACAGGTACTCAGTATATCAGTGACTGAAAACTAGACCCTTTCTACTCTCAGTCCGCTTTTCCTTGCTTTATGTAAAGACAAGGGCTGACACTCATTTTGGGATGGATTAGATTGTATTTCTAAACAGTTATGGGTGGATGGTGAAAAATAGTTTAGAGCCCTGGTAAGAAATGAAGTTCTGACCTGGAAGATGAATCTGAATGCTGCAAACACAGAGACTTTGTATTTTTTCTTCAAACAAGTCTTACGTCCACTAATTGCACTAATTTGAAAGATCAACAATCTAACCTGAGATGGTAACATGACATCACAGGACAAGCAAATAGTATTCACTGAAAGGCTGATGTCAGCAAAATTTTATAAAGCTGCAACCTTATAGTTGATAAATGTTCCTTTAACAAACCACCTCCACACACTTAACTGAGTGACAGACCAATGTGAAAGCCCTCTGCTGTGCCCAGCCTGCCAGCACAATAGCCACACAGTGCAACTCAGTGGCCACTTGGTGGGGGTCAGCTCTCCAACCGTGCAGTTTCAGCTCAAGCCTCTGCTGTGCGGAGGGGCGACAAGCGCAACTGCACAAGAGCCTCCATTATGGCTCCAGCACAAGAGCCCTGCTCCATTATGGCTTTCACATAAGGGCCTTCATTCGGGCTCTTAGTCATTCTAATGAGCTGTGCTTTGCAGCACTGCAGAGCCTCTGACTCGGTCTGTACCGGGGCCTCGTGTAACAGCTCCCACGCGACTCCAGGCAGCCCCATAATGCAGAAGAGCGCTCAATGAGGATTGTGATTTTTTTATTTCTGTAATTGTGAAGCCTCAGAGGGCTCTTAGGCATAGATTTAATGGCGTCTAATGGAATCTCATCATATAACAAGAGAAAAAAGGACAGAGAGGGAGAACACTGACTAATGTCTCTACACACTTTTGCTTTACCGTTTCGCCCTTAATTATTTGAATGCCATTACCTTTTTGAATGATACTGCATGTAAAATGTTTTGCATGTTGATCTGTGTGATATACATGTTTGAAATTCATTCAGTGGCTATAAGATGTGATCCGATTCATATGGGGACAGTGCGTTTTGATTTTGATGGTACTGGAAGTTGTTTGTCTTACAATAATCAACAACTGGGAGCCATAATTCACCCAAAAAGTGTAAACATAGTATACGTGCATTTCTCTTAATTTATTAATGCTTTCTGCATCTTTAACTCCTAGTTGTCTTTGACTTTTCTTGTTATTTCCACCTAAAGCAGCATATGACAGCATCCTTAACTCTCTTTCACTCTGAAATCTCTTCGTCCCCTTTGCCGCCAACTAATTTCTCTTGCTCTTGACCATGCAAAACATTCTCCTCTTTTTGTTCCCAGCTGGTTCAGATAAAAGCCTCTCACTCACACAAAACTTAAAATTCGCTTCTGTGGTAAAGTTAAAAATGACAAGTTACTGTAATGTCAGCGGTCATGGTTAAATGCCAGGCTGCTTTTAAAATGCACAGGTAGATGTCCACACATCTAGACAGTTGACTTGTTGCTTACCAGGTAGCTCACTAAATGGCCCATAAAAGGCTGCATAATCTAGAAAGTGGCACTATCTGAAGGTACAGAAAGAGCACAGAAGCTATGTAAACCACAAATGGGTAATGTGCTGCCACATAAGCCCATTAGACAAACTTACACTGTAGAAAATGTGTAGAAAATGCAAAGATTCAAGAAATTCCTTCTGAAAATATCCTCTGTCAGTAGTCATGTATGGAATTAGTTTACCTCATGAAAATAATTAATCTGAAACTTGTCTCACAATGTGAAATATCAGCATTGAACATTGCCCTTTGAAGACTGGACAAAATGGAACACTCATGGGAGGTCCTCTTGAAAAAAGTATTGGGAAATATATGAAAATGTAATTTGAGTAACTTTGTCTAATTGGTAAAAGGATGTGGCTTACACTACATAAATTCATAAATAAATGTGTATATACTGTATATATTTAGATATTTACATTTTCGATCTGTTTTTTCCAGAAACTTGATTGTGGACAAAAAAAAATCCCTACTAAGGTTGGGAAATCTGAAGAAAAGTCTGCAGTAGGCCAAGATTCACAGTGGACTTGATGAGTCCAAGCTTGAGGGGTTTGAATCCAAGCTAAAAACATACTGTGCATAGTTCATGAAAAGATGATAGAAAGAAAGATTTCGTGATTTCAATGGTGCCATTGCAGGGTGATAGAGGAAACACTAAACTCATATGGATAACTTCATTTTGCACCAAGACAATGACCCTGAGCATTCTTGCTGGTTGTGTATGAACTACTTACTTGTTCAGCTCAATAACCAGATCTGACCCCATCAAGATCATGTGGGACAAGCTGGACCACAGAGCTCGGGAGGACTGCCAAAACAGCACAGCAGACCTTTGTGAAGTGCTCAGACAGCATGGGAGAACATCACACCTGAATAGCTGCACAAACTGATCAGTAGAATGCCACAGATTTGTCAGGCAGTTATTGTTGCAAAAAGTTTTTTTTTTAAAGTTAAATATGCTAATCTGATCTGACCATTATTCTGTTCTCAAAAATGTGTAACAATGAGTTTTTTATTTTTTGTGTTTTGTGATCCATTTAGAACCATCTGAAAGAATAAAACCAACTTAAAGTAATAACAGTACAATAAGTGTGTAGGTGTTGCTTGCCAGTGTACAGTATATGCATATATACACACACATTTCACTTGGGAGACGAATTCATACTATTCCAATAGTGAGAAGATGTTATTTAAATCTAAGCAAAGTACTGAAAAAAACTGTCTCAAAATAAAACAGCAGCTTGCATAAACACAAAGACATGACTTTTTGTTGTTCCCCTAAATAAATTCTATCTCTCTCTCTGTTGCATCTCTGTCTCTTAAAGATTTCCGACAGTAGCCCAAAACACAGTTATTACAGTCATTGTAAAAGGAAGCAGTCTGTCACTTACAGAATTGGTGTCTGTACCCACACTGTCACAGCATGCACCCAGCTGTGTCTTTCTACTATACTGCCACAGAAAACTTAATGGCAGATGTATGTACTATACTAGCTATGAATATAATAGGGCTGCAACTAATGATTATTTTGGTAGTCGACTAATCTTTCAATTTTGTTATCGATTAGTCACGATTATTTCATGCCTGACTATAGGCTCGTTTGAGATGAGCAAGTTCTGTGCAGATTTGATCACCGGTGATTGCCGCAGAGTGCATGCTGATTAGTTTGACCAGTCTGACTTGACACAGTCCTACATAGACAACAATAACCTTGTGAGATCAAGGCAGCTGCAGATCTTGAGCAAGGCGCTGCAGTTGGTCTGCAATGACTGCAAAACCTCAGGGCATGATGGGAAACACCTGCTCTCACCTAATCTAAGATCTGATTGGGTCAGGTGTTGGATCCACAACAGGATGTTTAGTAGAAACGTTTCCTCTTTTATTTACTTTGAAATATTTTGATTCACTAGTCTGAGTTTTCACTGTGAAGATCGATTCTTTTACAGAATAAATGCTGTGATTGATCAGAAAAATCCAATTGTAGACTTGAACTAGACTGTTAAATCACAGATTACTCTCAGATTACTAAAATAACACCTGCACAGATGTTTCAGTCCTGGCAGTCTAAATATGTGACAGATCAATAATCAAATGTCTGATTGTTTGTATTTATAGTTTAATCAGCAAACTGACATGATGACAGCGTTTCATCCCAATTTTACCTTGTTTCATATGAAAGACATGAGTCATATGGAGGTTAAACCATATACACACCTTCTTCTGTAGAGCATTTAAACAACAATTGCCTTATCTTCTGTATTATTGCTTTTATTTTTTGTTTTACTGTTACATTGCTTCTACTGTGCTTAGTATATTATTTTAATTTTTATGTGTATGTGAAGCACTTTGTAAAGCAACTTTAGAAAAGTGCTCTATACATAAAGTTTATTATTATTATAACAAACAACACTTACTGGAAAATACATTTTATTTAATCTGCATCCGGCCTCAAAGGATGTGAGCATTTGGAACAAACGGGAGCCTGAAGGCTGCTAGAAAAGTTATAAACTGGCCGACTTCATAGCGGAATTTTAGACAACTGCTCTGGCCACTTGTTCGTCTCTTTTCCAGGCACAGTTCATCTCAAACAAGCCCAATTGTGATGCCTGTGACCTGTGGTCGCACATCCTGTTCTGATGTTCACGTGACACTAACTTTACTCGCTAAAACTTACCTCACAAGAGACGGCAGCATCACAGTTCCAGGATGTTTGCGTTTCAGATGCTAATATATCACGGTGGTGCTGCCGTGAAAAGAAAGCTCCACTTTGCATAATCATAATTCAATTATTTTTCCCCCCCCACTTTTTCTGTGACGTGCTCCCACACTTTTGTAAGTTTTTGTCTCATTTTTTCCCCATCTCCTCCTCTATCCGTCTTGCCATTGTAACTAGGGATGTTCGATAGGGCTGGGCAATATGGACCAAAACTCATCTCGATATTTTTAAGCTGAATGGTGATATACGATATATATCTCGATATTTTTTGATCCCATAAAGTAATTGCAAAAAGACAACTATGGGACAAATTTTCATGTTCCAAATATAGTTAGTTTTTTTGTTTTTTTTTTTATAGTTATTTTATTAATGTATGACAAACTATTGGCAGTTTAGACAAATTTGGCACATATGAAATAGGTTTTGGAAAAAAAAAAAGCTGCATTGCTGATTAATCAATTAAGAGTTGTTAAAAAAAGAAAGTGCCCTTTTATACACCGTATAAAGCCGTGTTGTTCCGTGGTTAATGTAGGAACCATGTCTTCAGCGATATGATAAGCTACTGTTTTGATAATGTGGCTCCACTTCTCGCTTTCTAACTCTCTGAGTCTAGTTTTGTGGTGTGGTTTGTTTAGGGGAAGGGGGTTGACTTCACAGGAGGTGACTTCACAGCCACGGTGGCAGCGCACAGTTTAACACACTGTTCGTAATCATCTTATGGCGCTGTTTGAAGATTTGAAGTGCTTGAATCTTTCGCTTTTTCTACATAACACATTCTGCTGCTCATTTAACGCTTGAAATCCAAACTATCTCCACATGATTGAGCTACTACTTTTACGTTTATCAATCTGCTCCTCCCCTTCCTCACCGCCCCTCCTGCTTTCTTCCTTTCTTCGCTGCTTTCTTGAAGTGACGTGAAGGGGCGGGCAGTGAGTTGTGTTCAGAGGGGGAGCGAGGCAGGGCGGGCGGGGCTGTCTGTGAGTTGTCGGACAACAAAAAAGGAAAGATGCAAAAGAGCTCTATCGAGTTTTACGATAGCATCTCATTTCATATCGCATTTAGAATTTATATTGACAATTTTAAAATACTGATATATCGCCCAGCCCCAATGTAAAGCCAATGTGTTTCTTCAAAAATCCACGTCAACGATTTTTTGTAGTCGACACTGTCAATTACCTTGACTAAACGTTGCAGCCCTAGAATGTAATAATCTTAGGTAACATAAGTTTGGTTTTTATTAGTTAATACATGCAGTATGTGACATCAATTGCTTCACATCACAATGATGCAAAAATCCAGTATAACCAATAACGTCATTAAGTCTTGCACGTTCATTTACAAACAAGCCAACAATGTCCAAATTCAACCCAAGATGGTACAGAGACTAAATTTCTGTTGTTTTTCTTATTTCAAATTCAAAAGACTTTATTTGTCCCCAAGGGGCAATTTGAGGGACACAGAGCAGTGTTGCACAAAGACAGAACTAAACAGTAGACAATCAAATAAAAATATAAATAAATATAAATATAAAAAACATACATAAGGTGCAAGATTGCTGAAGGGGCATAGAGGAGTACCAAGAAAAACATGGGAGAATCATTTTAGATGTGGCAGCATGAGTAGTGATGTGACCATCAGCAATAGAAATATGAATGCAAAACACAGTAAGTCACGGTAATGAATTACAAAGTATATCTACATAAGGTGCAAAAACAAGAAGAGGTTGAATAAAGACCAGCAGCATGATTAATGCAATGTCCTTCTGTAGGGTAATTGTCTATTAGGCGCGGGTGGGGGGTTATGGCTGCAGTATCCAGTGTGTGTGTGTGTGTGTGTGTGTGTGTGTGTGTGTGTGTGTGTGTGTGTGTGTGTGTGTGTATGTGTGTGTGTGT
>JAUBNQ010000015.1:13358591-13375094 GCA_032353495.1 Ctenopoma kingsleyae
TGTGTGTGTGTGTGTGTGTGTGTGTGTGTGTGTGTGTGTGTATGTGTGTGTGTGTGTGTGTGTGTGTGTGTGTGTGTATACACCTCATTTAATGCATCATAATATTTTTACTTACTGTATGTTTCAGTTCACACTGACAAGGCTTTCCAACTGAAACAACAGAAAGGTGTCTCACACCTCTATTCAGCAGTCTACTCTCTTTTATTTCTCTGAGCTCTCGCACAAAAGTAATGGTGCAAAAAGTCACACAAACACAATCAAGCATCATATAGAGCCACTAATTCAATTATTGCATAGACTGTGATATGATATCTTCTTTTTAATGAACTAACTGGGATTAAACATGTCTCATGGGACAATGTTCATGATAGGCCAATACTCGACAGACGGATTTATCAATCATGGATGTGAGCATAAATGCAACTGTTTAGCAAGCAAGCACATGGAATTATCTGTCATCAGTTTGTCAGTCATTTGTGTAACATTAAAAACTTAAAAGCATTACAGAATAGCATTACAGTTGAATTATATCACGGCAGCATCAGAATGCATTCAGTAGTAGGCTATTATGAGATACAGAAGAATATATTCACCTGCTAAAATGGTATACTCATGTTCTACAAAGAGATACACCCAGGTGGAAATCAAAAAAAAAAAAAAAAAGTGTGTGTTTTCCACCATGCATGGAGGAATGCAGCATGTGACAGACAAGAGAGAAGAGAGAAGAATATAGATAGAGAAAGAAGACATCACAAGATCAAAGGTTGACACACTGACAGCTGTGTTTGATTCACCACTAAGCCTTCATAAGCATGCACACAAGCTCAGGAATGTATGCAGGCAACACACACACACACCCAACAGGGGTGACAGCATAGAGCAGCAAATTTACATTAATATGACTTCTTGTTTTTCCCCTCACTTAGACAAGAGATATTTGAAGCATTTATTAAATTATTAATTTATTTATTTATTCATTTAGTCAGTCAGTCATGTTTTTTTTTCATGGCTGAGAAGCTCAGTGTAATTTCATTGAGCTACCAGATGGTTGAGGGTTTAATTAACAACTTCAAAAGCAATAACTGGAGAGCTG
This sequence comes from Ctenopoma kingsleyae, assembly GCA_032353495.1. NCBI lineage: Eukaryota > Metazoa > Chordata > Actinopteri > Anabantiformes > Anabantidae > Ctenopoma > Ctenopoma kingsleyae. The sequence goes on from JAUBNQ010000015.1 coordinate 13,359,685, forward strand.
GCCAAACACACAGACACAAACGCATGCACACACTATTAGCTGCCTATGCAAAAAGTCTTGCCCAAGCACAAATGCATGTTATCCACATTTGCTTATTAATTCATAATGCACAAAAATCTAAACAGAAAAGCCTTCATGTACTCTCAGAGCATTTGTGTACAGTTCCTTTCTCCTCATTATTGACGCTGCTACCCCAGATCCCCAGACAGTCAATGAAGGCGATAGTTGGAGTGGAGGGGAGGTGCTTTGGATGGGCTCTGGGCTCCTACACTTTAAGTCACACCCTGCTGATTGGATCTTACTAGCCTCTTGGGGACAATAAAAACACCCCATCTTCCCTTCATCTTTCCTCCCCTATCTGGCTTTACTGGCAACCGCAGCTATTATTCCACTATAATGACATTATTTTGATTGGCGAAGCAACAGTGGGCCTCCATCTGCTTGCATTAGGCATGGTAATCAGACATCACTGGGTTATGTTAATATGAGTGGCACAGGGCAACAAGCTTTTAACCCGGCCTGGGGGTCAGGCATCATCTGCAGTTTCTGGCTCTTTTCTTCAGACACAACACAGACAATCCACACAGATTTTTCAAGCACTGAGCCCATTCAGTGATGTTACTGTACTGTCCAGAAATAATCTTGTGAAAAGCCAAAATGGTCAGATAATATCCTCATGAATAGCTGGCCTCATTTCACCAAACCCTATGGATTGGGAGTGTTTTTAATATAATTTGTCACAGAAACTTGCTAACTGTTCTTGTTTATTTACTCAAGATTTCTCAGCACAGTAAATAATTTTTGAGTCTGATAAAGTTGAGCAAAACTACCATGATTTTCCCCCAACAAAAAAATAAATAAATAAATGGCAGGGACAGAATATGAAAATGAACACTGTGCACCAATATCTCTGAAGCCATGTTTAGTACACAAAACATATGTACAGTATATGTACAGTGCTGCAAGAAAAGAGATTCTTTAAGGGGCCTTGTTGCCAGCCGTGCAGAAATATTTCACTAAAAGTTAAATGTTAAGATTCTGCTTTGACAATAGTGCAAAATATTCCATTAGCAGACCAACATATGTTTTAAATACTAAATTGAGAATTTTATTAAACACAAAAGAGGAATATGGTTACTTTTACTCTGTACTGACTGGATTTTAAAAAAATACCCAAGATGAAACTGACAGGACACAGACAGCCCATTTACACTTGGTCTTAAAGTGTGTCTTGTGTGACCAGACCATAAGTGGACAGCGCTGAATACAATGTGTAAATGACCACCAAGATGGAGTGTGCTGAACTGGTCTGAGACACATTTGACCACATATCTTTTGTAGTGTTGACACCAGTGTGTCTTGATATACCGCCAACAAGGATGTTATAGAAAAATATATCATCAGTGCACAATGTGGAGGGTATGTGCAGCTGGTCGTCAGGAACCTTGACAGTCCCACTGCATGTTGTATATTTGCAAAAGTGACACAGCAGTAAAAATGTGAACACAAGTGGTCTGCTGGACACCTTGCAAATGCATGTGCATTGCCGGGTGCTAATCTCAACAACCTCAACAATTTCCGTCCTATATCAAATTCATTTCAAAAATCCTTGTAAAAGTGGTAGCTGCACAGCTTTATTCTCATATCAGTAATAACAATCTATTTGAGACTTTTCAATCTGGTTTCCATTCAAAACACAGCACTGAAACAGCTTTATTAAGGGCAGCTGATGCTGGGTTTGTAACTATCCTTGTCCTACCGGATCTGCAGCTTTTGATACAGTGTCACATACCATTCTACTGAACCGGTTAAGTACTATCGGGATTACTGATGCTACCTTATCTGGTTTATCATCATATTTAACTAATGGTGCTCAGTTTGTCAAGATATCAAACTTCCAATTCCAAACTCTTCCAGTTACTAGTGGTGTTCCTCAAGGATCAGTGCTTGGCCCCTTATTGTTTATCATATACTTATTCCCTCTTGATAACATCTTCAGGAAATTTGGAGTTAACTTTCATTGCTATGCAGATGACACACAGCTTTATCTATCTACAAAACCTAATTCTGCACTTCCAACTCCCTTCCTCAACAATTGTTTAAGTGAAATAAAATCTTGGTTTTCATCCAATTTTCTTCAACTGAACAGTGACTAGACATGGATCATTTTTATTGGCTCCAAATCTAGCCTAGCAAAAGGTAACAGCTTCACTATCAGCATTGATGGAACTCAATCACTCCCTCTCCTAAGGTTAAACGTTTAGAGGTTACCTTTGATGGTAGCCTGTCTTTTGAATCACACTTTGATAATGTCGTACCATCATCCTTCTTTGACTTACGCAACATTGCACATTTACGATCTTCACTCACATCAAACAACACTGCCATGCTTTATCCATGCTTTGGTCACATCTTGCATTGATTACTCTTTCTGGTCTCCCTCATAAACGTCTTCAAAAGCTCCAGCTGGTACAGAACTCAGCTGCCTCTATTATAACTCAGATCCCCTCCAATCAACACATCACACTATTTCTTAAACAGCTTCATTGGCTACCAGTAAAGTCTCACATTGACTTTAAGATTCTTTTACTTACCTTTAAAGCACTCCATAACCTTGCACCACAATACCTCTCTAATCTTTTGCATGCCCATATACCCAGCCGTACTCTTAGGTCCTCCACATCTAGTCTCCTTCCAGGGCTTTTAGTTCTGCTGCCCCTCAACTCTGGAACTCTTGACCACAAAAAATCTGAGAGACTGACTCTACCCGTTTTCAAATCCCGTCTCAAGACATCTCTTCACATTAGGTTATACTGCTTGAATTTGTTACTGCACTAGTTGATATGTCTGTGGTTTAATGTTTTACTGTTTGTGTGTTTACTGCTTGGGTGTTTAGAAAGGCACATTGAAACAAAATGTATTAATAATAATAATAATAATAACAATATTATTATTATTATTATTATTATTATGTCTAAGGACAGGTGTGACAGATGTTTCTTGGCTGTCCACTTGTGATCCAATCTCCCAAGATGAATTTTAAAACCAAGTGTAAACAAGGTCAGAATCAGTAGATTTCCACATTAAGTAAGTAAAAAAAGATTCATTAATGTTAATAGTGGCAGAAGGGGGCCTTTTTATCAGCTTGCCAAAATAAAAGGGCATCTAATTTGTTTTTTTTTGTTTTTTTTGCTTGAAATTGGCAACAGCCTCTATTCAGCATTTGTTAGCAATACTAGATCAGGTCAACAAGGAATCTAGACAGTTGGCCAATTTAAATGCTCCCAAAAAAGTTCTGTTACTTGTTTCTACTTTTACTGTGGCTCCGGAAACCAAATGGCTTGAATGGCTTTGATTTCAAAAAGAAATAGTTTAGGTCCCTGATGACTTTAAATTCACGCCAATAAACTATTAGCAAGCGGCAGTTTCTTAAATAAAAAACACATAATAACAGTGAAATGATTTCTTTGGATGTTATAAAGACAGTCTTGATTAATAACAAATACATACAGTAGCTTATGTTATTTTGAGTTTGCCCTTTGGATTAGTAAGTGCATCTCTGTGTGCGAGTGTTTCTAAAGCCACTGCTTATAGTGTGTAGATAGGATACATATTTTCTTACTGTCATCCATTGTTTGCAGGATAAACAGGACAATGAGAATCTTCAGAAGGCCTCCAGATCAATGTCCTTCCTGCTGGAAATGTCAGTCCAGTCTGTTCATTAATCTTTTGCCACCAAACAAAACAAAGAGCTTTGTTAGATATTGGACCATCCACCATCACTTTGATGAATAATCCCCCTTTGCTCACAACAAAGGAAAACTGCTTATTGTACAGTTTTACCAACAAAATCAGATTCCTCTGTGCCTACTTTTATTTTCACATTAAAAAGATACAAAACAAGACACAAGAGGTTTCTAGGGAGTATTTGTGTTGTGACCATAACGAAGGTCCACAGGTTCTCACAAGATCTGCAATTTATCAAACCAAATTTCAGCATAAATCATTTACAAATTTACCACCTCATCAGCTTAACAATATGGATCCTTTCCGTCTCATTTTCACAAGATAAACCACAACGTGGCCCTTTTCATTCATTTAAAACAAATGACCAATGCTTTCGTTTATCTGGTGAGGATGGTCTTGTGGTTCCTGGACTATTAAACCACAAAGACTTAGGGCAACTGATTCTCAATATCTTAACACAGTTAATGGCGTTTTGGAGCAAAAACTTTAACACAAATTTGCAAACAAATCAACTATATATATTTTACAGACCACACAGTTAGACAAAGGGTCACTGCATATGCCACATAACTAGAACCTTTGTTGCATCTCATACACACTCTCTCTTAACCTCCTATGTGTATCTCCACTGTCTATGAATTACAGACAAGAAAGACAGCTTTAGGTAACATTTCTGCATCTATTTGCACCCACAGATGTCTGATTATTTTTCTGGTATAAATTATGTGTAATATATTTAGACATTAGGTGCACAGATGCTGTTCTCCACCTACAGGCATTTATAAGCTCTGTATGAGCTCAGCACTATGGTTGCTGTGACGAGAAACCCATCTTCCTCAACTGAAGACTCTGCTGAATGTCACATGTGCCAATATTAAAGAAAGCAATTAGCGGCTGTTGGCATGTCCTAGTCTGTGGATGAGTAATGGCTGGCAGGGCGGGAGTGTCTAGCCCTGATAAATTCTACTGTCCCCCTGCCTTATTAGTACAATGACTAACTGGGAAGGGGGGGGTTGGAAGCTAAGGTGATAGACCATTGGGGGTGGCAAAGATAAACCCAGATTGACAGCAGAGCGTGGTGGCTAAATGCTAATGTACAGAATGACATTTCCGTTGCCGGCCCGGGTTAGCTTAGATGCTGCTGGTGTGCTGACAGACGGAGCTGCAGTGACGGGGGAGAAATACCCAAAATACCAGCGCAGACTCTTTCATGTTCTTGCCCCTTCTTCATTCTTCAAAATGAAAAGAAGTTAAAAGTAGGGGAGAGGGCTGAGATGTTGTCACAAGGCTTTTATCACAAGTTAGCAGTCTAAGCTAATAACAGGTGCTTCAGCCATGAATAAAGAGTGGCAGGTAAAGATGCCCTCATTAAGAGACTAAAGGGGAGAGAAAAGCAGAGAAGAGGAAGAGCAAACATTGATATTTAGCCAGAGAAAAGCTGCTGCTTTACCTCCCATCAGCCACCTGGGGAGTTAGTTCTGCATTTTAGCCTTTAGTTCAATACTTTGTCCACTAAATCCCAAAGCGCTGCTTTTGTTGATAAAGCCTCTGCTTCCTTTCCTTCACCCCCCCCAGCCCATGAGGATGATAGGATGATTTCTATCTCTACCCTCAAATTCCAGGAGTTGTCAGACCATTAAAGACAAAACTTTTTTTGGATGGTGGTTGGAAGTCGAACGCCTGTCGAAGCAGAGCAAGGTCTCATCTTTCTGGGTGGTCGGATATGATGGTATGTTGAATCTGTGTCTAATTGGTGGTATTTTTAACATCAAGTGGTGTGTCAGTGAAAGAAACCTCCGGAGTTATGAACGCCACCTTTAATGGAATCTAATTAGTGGATGGGTGTGCTAACAGAAAGTCACTGAACAGAACATGCAGTTGTGTATTTCAGTGTGTGCTGCTTATCTGATTGCTCTCTGAAAAGTCCTGATACCTAATGCATTGTGACAGCAAGTGTGTGTGTGTGTGTGTGTGTGTGTGTGTGTGCGTGCGTGTGTGTGTGTGTGTGTGTGTGTGTGTGTGTGTGCGTGCGTGTGTGTGTGTGTATGCATGTCATAAAAAAAGCACAGAACAGAACATTTTCAAAGATTGTTGGATCGTGTGTTAGTGAATTATTTTTCATATATAATCAATTGTTCAGTCTAATAACTTTAAAAATGTATTATATATACTGTATATACATACACACATACACACACACACACACACACACACACAATATATTGTCCCAGAAATACAGTAATGTATTAGATGATATTGACATTTTTTTCAGCAGCGAAGAGCTATCAGAACATTAAATGACCTCTGCTCTGTGTAGTTCCTGAATGCCTCAGTGCCTCCACACCACATGCTGAAATGCTGCTTATGCTATGCCTTTTGTATAAAGTGACACAAATTCTTATTTACAGGTGGCAAACCCAAGCCCAGCTACTGCCAACTACTTTTGAATGTATTCAACAGACTATCATTTCTCCATCCATTGGATTGTGTCATCATTTGCCAGTGTGCACAGACATAGAGCAGCCTAGCTACAGAGCAGCCCAGCTGACTGGTTGTCCACACACCTGCTTTGTAAGCACACATTGCAAATGTTGGCGGTCCTCCTGTGTGTCACAGCAGCATGACTGGCCAGGTACAGTAGATGGCATTCATTCTTATGTAAACAAACACGCATGCAAACACAATGGGCAATATCAAGGTCAGCAAAAATGATTGAAGTGATTTCCCTAATATTGTACGTTAAGTCGATAATGCAATTATTGATATACTACATAAAACAGAATGCATAGTGAAGGTCAGTCACTCAAGTGAAATAAGTTAAAACACAATTCTGAATGGAGTGGGACTCCTTACAACCACAACTTCAGTTTTTATGTCAAAGAAAAACACAAAGTGAGATTGAATATTAGGTAAAAATTTTAATCACGATTAATCTCATGACTTTTCTGCAATTAATCGTAATTAATCAGACTGTTATGGGCAAAACTGAATAATGAATTCAAAAGTAGTTTATTGCGCACGTTGATTTTAAAAGAACTGCTCTATGAACAGAAGTACAATAACATTTGGTTTGCACTCTAAAGAAATACAGCAGTATTCCCTTTACACAGTAGCAGTTTAATATTTCTTCTAAGTCTCAACTTAGATATTAATGTAATCAAATTAAATAAGCCAAAGTTATCTTCCATTGCCAGGGAATTAACATTTATCTAGTTTGTTATAGAAAAACTAGTTGTTCTCAGAGTCCAGATAAAGCACCAGATCATAGCAGTCATTTAACGTTACTTTCCCTATAGAACAGGTCTTGTTCTTTCATTCATTCATGTAAACAGCCTCGTTATTTATCTTTTGTCATTTCTATCTATACATGGTCACATAACCTTTACTATTCTTCTCTGATCTCTGCATCATGCTCGTCGGATATCTGCCCCAATACGCGCATGCACCAACCACCTGAAAAGCGTTTTTTAAACACGGTTGTTAATTTGACTGCTGTCATTAAAAGAAAAACATGAACGTCATAATTCCCGTTTATGTCGATGTCCTTGTATTATTTTTTTCTTATTTACATCACGGCGTCATTTCTGTGTCTCCATATCGCGCGCAGCAGATCTCTGCCTAGATGCTTACACACCACGACACTCACGTGCACGCACACAGGTGAAAACACCAGCAGACAGAGAGTGCGCGCTGGGAAATATGATTGAATATTTGAATATTCAAAGCATATAGGCCACAACACACACACACACACCAGCCCCAGCACAGAGCGATGCGCACTACTCACACGCGGTGCAATTCTTTTCCAATCATAATTAAATTGTACAGCTGATGTTAAGCAAACAAAACCATGTATTTATCTGACTTTAGTGCATTTTCCTTGTTATGTTGTTGTTATGTTTCTAGCATTAAATAACACATTTCTACAGTCTGGAACCAGACCAGCTGTATGTAAAATTATTTCTTGTGCGTTTGGAGGCGTCGTGTAAAAGGTTCCATATCAACATTTCCACAGTGAGAACGTCTGTGCGCATTTCTGCAGGTGACCACTGCGCTAACATTATAAATTATTCATGATTATCAATTGTCCCCGACACAGATTTGGATCGGTGACAGTAAATTATTTTTTGAACTCACTCACACGCTGTCTTCAGGTACTGCATCAGGAATGTCTGCATATTTAAAATACATAATAACCACGGTAAAACTTCAAAAACAGAATTATCACCAAGACAAATCGTGCAAAAATGTGAAAGTACAGTGGCTGAGACATTTCAATCCAGAAAGGTTTTACGCACGTCAACACTAAGGAAACGCTACCAAACAATAACGATAACAACAGCATAATGAGTTAACGAGCCCTATAAAGTAACTATCTAAAGGAAAACTAGTCTTAGCACTATAGATACTAATTTCTTGAGAAATCAGACAGGAACACTGAGTGTTGGTCATTCCAAGTAAATGACCCTTATTAGCAGCCAACAAGGCCTACAAACACAAACACCAACAACATGCACACACAAACACAGATTACAGTATTGTTTTTGGAATTAGGCAAAGGCAGATTCAACAGAGATTAGTCTTCTCAGGCAACATAATCAGATTTAGCTTCTGGCCCCGGGCACCCTCTGGAGCAGCGCTGATCCGATCCCATCATTGAGCACAACAGCAAAAACCCAGACATGGCCCTGCACTCCTCTCCTCCTTTCCTTTTACTCCATCATTCCATTCCATTTCTTTAACCTTAAACTTTATTAAACTACCTCTTTTATTTTTGTGCTCTTTTTTTGTCCTATGTCTGCCTCTCTCTTTCGTCTTTCATCTGAACCTTTTTTCTAAACAAGTTATTTTTTGCTCATTACTGCCTTCTGGAAGCATGAAAGTGAGTCTAAAACTAACATTAAAGACTGTTGTGTTTATTTGCGTATTCACTGTGTTTAAAATGCCAACTAGCTGGCCAGTAATGTCTGTTTTCATGATGAGCCTTCCCATGGAGTTTACACCACACACTGAGTTCATTACAATAGATCAGCGAAGAAAGAAAAAGGAAAGGATGGACAAAAACACACAAGTATACACACTCACAGTGATATGTAAAACCCTATCCTTTCATGATGAGCAGCAGTAATTAAAAATGCCACTCTGTGTGACATGGCAGGGTGGAAAGAGGGGAAGGAGGAGGGAAGGGAGAGATGGGAGATGGACAGAGAGAGAGGGAGGGGGAGTCTGGTCTGGTCCTCTCTTTAATGAGGATCCTAATCAACCCAGCGGAGCCTGCCCTGAGACCCCCCAGGTTCATTAGACCAGAAAAACCAGACTGCCAGTAAAAGAGGAGAAAAAGGGAGGGGGTACTACCGAGCTGTAGAAAGAAAGAGGGAAAGTTTTTACCAATTGATGAAGCAACGTATTAGAAGAGAGGCAGGAGAAAGGCAAAAAACTAAAGGAAAATGCAGAAACACACAGAAAAGGGGGGGTGGGATGGTAGGATGGCCAGTGGAGATAACCGTGTGGGTCACTGGGCAAGTCACGGCTGCCATCGATCCCCTGATTGGCTGTCTGACGGTTTCAACACGGCTGCCAAACCCTTTCACACGGGGTGTCTCCTACTGTGTTTGTGTGCATGTCTGTGTGTGTCAAAATGAGTACTATCTGTGCCATATGTAGCCCATGTCTTTGCCACCAGAACTGATATCTCTCCAACTTCCTCAGGAGGCTGATAAGAGCACCTTACAGCTGCACTGATAAACACACCGCAATTTCTCCAGCCAATGAGACAAAACCTAGAGGTCCACGTGCAAGTGTGTGTGCGTGTGTGTTGAGAGTAACGTTTAGTGACGTGTGCACACTGTGAGGTGAGAGTGTTACAAAGTGTTATACTGGCCCTCAGCCCTTACTTTCCTGTCGTCTCACATTGATTGGACAGCAGGACGAGGAACACACATCGCTTCCAGCAGCCCACTCAACTCCTCTACTCTTTCTAAATGCCAAGACACAGTATGTGTGTGCATGTGTGTGTCAGTATTAATTTTGTCTGGGGACAAACTAATCAAAAACAGCCATATGTACTGTTTATCATGAACAAGAAATGCACTTAATATTCTTCATCTGCAAATTAGATAGTTAAGATCAGGATACAAACTCCGGTTAAAAAAATTTTACAACTCAGCATTTAAATTTTTTTGTTTTTCAAGAGATTTTCACTGCATGATGACCAGCCATCTAACCTTTCATGTTTATATTTTAAGCCTTTCTTGCAACTAGAGGACCTTGCTTATTGTAGGGTGCCCCCAGTAGTGCCCACAAGCATATTTTTCATGGTCAATACTTTTGATGAATGACAGAAAACCAAATAATCAAGGCATGTGTATATGAGAACTGCCAACAAACAATATCAAACAAACAATCAGATCACAAGCATCACTGAAATCACTTAAAATGTGAATGTGCCAATTCAGGTCCTTACATCAGTGGCATGCACATGGTAAATTTAAAGGGTTTGGAGAAAAGAAACAACGGTTAAAGCTACAAATAGGTAGACAAATGCTAAAACACTTCTGGACCTTTGGATTTGGAGCAAGCATGCAACGATTGCACCCTAGAGTGCTTCTTGCTCTTATATTTCATGCATCTTCTGCAGCCATGCAAAGCAATTTCTTAGTATCCAACGACTCCAAGTAGATAGTTACACAACAGATCCTCCACTGTGTTTAAAGAGCTGGATGTTACACCAGTTATCTTTGTGTTTGGGCCTTGGATACAAGTGGTTTCTAAATTTAAATGGTACCCTAGGACAAATAAGATTTCAGTGACACAACCTACAATTTTCACTGAAACCGTGTCTCAGAGGGCTTGATTCAACCAATGGTATTTTTTTAAGGCTGTAATTTTGGGATCTTTAGCAACTATTGCACTTAAAGGTCTGTTTTCCCCTGCTGGTGAGGTTTGATTTGTGATCACTGTTCCTTTTGCCAGCACAGCAGGGAATATGCTGTCAAATGTTTCAAATCTGGTCCCCTCTTCGCATTAATTATTACAGTTTTCGTGACAGGTAATTCTACAATTTGAGTGCCAACAACAGAACTTTTGGAAACTGCAGGTTGCTTTATTATGCTTTCAAAAGGCAGTGTAGTGACTAAACATGTTTTCTGTATCTCTTTCAAAGCTCACACATACAATTAAATGGCATATGGGTTAATATGACTTTTCCTGTGGTGGAGCACATACTGTATTATTCATTGTGTCTGATTTATACCTGGCTGGTTGTCTGGTGCCAATTCAAATGTTTCCCATTTTGGTACTTACTTGGTACCAAAGTAGAAGAATTTTTGGAAAAAACAATTGGGATTACACTTGCACAATAGCATGCAAGAATGAACAGATTAAATGTGTATTTACTAAAATTTGCTGTGGAAGCAAAGTGTTAAACAAACACTGTCAAGTGTTATAGATGATATATACATTGGTGTACAGCCTGTAGAAAGTCATCAAGCAATGAAGCACAAACCATCCACTTGTCCTGCCCACAGCTACAATACTGTGACTTTTTCACAAAGATTACCATGCCAGACAACAAACATTTATTACGCCAGAGACAAACAATTCAAATTCTCCTCATCTAAATAGGCATTATAGCTTAGAGGAGTAAACAACATTCACAGAGGAGCTTAAGTCTTTATGATGCTGTTGTGCTTTTCTTGGCTTTGAGGATACTGAGGCACCTCTCTGTGGTAAAATCACTCCCTGGGTCGTATGCATCTCACTGCATTAGAATAATCACCTGTTTTGTTTAACTAAATTATGGAAAAGAGGACTGCATTATGACTGAGCAAACAACTATTTTTAATCCCAAATGTGTAACTTGATTAAACACAATTTAACGGGCACTCTTTCTGACAGTGTGGGCGAAGCTAAATCGATACGTACTTTACACAAAAGTTTGTTGCTTAATAAAATTTGTGCATTTAATAAGCAAATTATTTTAATCATAAACCTCTTGCCAAAGCAATTAGTGATAAATTATAATCTTATGATAAATTATCTTGTGTTGACAGCCTGGGGGAATGGTGCAATCAAACATTAATTATTCACTGGGTAATTAAGTTCATAGGTGTTTCTCCCTCCCTTTCTCTCCCGCTCTTTCGCTTCCTTGTTATTTTGGGAGGTGTAGGTTCAGTGTCCAGAGTGTAGGCATCTAAACTTTGCACTGGATTACTGCACCCAAAACAAAACAACTACAAAAGAAAACACAGTTTCTTACCAGTTCCTATAAACCTATTGACCTGTGTAAGCAAATTTAATTTGACCTATTCAGCTGATCAAATGTTATGGAAACTGACCAAACACAAGAAAGCATTTAAATATTCAACAGATGCTGATATGGAAGACTGATTGCATCAACACTGAAAACTGAAGTGAGCTGTAGCTACAGACACTATAGACACTGATGAAAATCAACACAGCTGAATTCAACTCAGCGGGTTTTTAAAGGACAATGCTGGTGATTTTTTATACTTTTGTTGTAAAAAATCAAAGGCTAAAACCAACAACGAATTGTGTCTACTCACTATAATGTCTGAATCCATAACTAGGTGGTATTGTTCTTCCTCACAAAGCCTTTTGAAAATTGAAGAAACACTACAGTCACATTTTTCGTGAGGAGGAAACATCTTACCCAGTGACGCGCTGTGGCTCACTGATGTGTTTTTAATAGTTTTGAACAACACTGACGTCTGCAGCATGGACGAATACACTAAAGTGAGGTTCAGTACTCATTACTCTGAGCAGAAGCAAATCATTGTTGGTTTTAGTGATTTTATAGGATTTGCTGACAATAATAAAAACATACAATGATAAAGTTTGAGTTAAGATTGTTTGTTAGCATTTTAGCTAGCTTTAGTATGGTAGCTTGACAGTAGAGAGGCAGACAGGAAACATGGGGAGAGAAAAGGTGTGACATCCAACAAAGTTGGACTTGAACCAGGTACACTGACATGCTTTGTGATGACAAAGGTGTCTTTTCTGAATAATGGAGAGTACTAGTATCCAAATGGTTATCACGCATGCAGCATAACCACAACATCCCTAACTCAAGTCCAGCTGGACAGCTTTGTTGCATGTCACTGCCGGTCTTTCTACCCAAGTTTAGGCAACAAAATAGATGTTTTTTTCATTTAGTTAAACATTTTGTGATGGGTGGGGTTGCAGTGAGGGAATATGAACTTCAGTATGCAACTGTGGCACCAAAATGTGAGTTGACAATATGTCATTGATAGATGCTACATAATTTTGTGACACTAACCAAAATCAAATCCATTAAGTTCAAAACATTTTCAGATTATTTACTGAAAATTATGACATAAAACACAACCTTCTGGTGAAATGCTTTTTTTCCTCAATCTTTAATAACCGACTATCAGCATCTAATTTAAGCATTGAAGACTTAACAGAACCACCTACAGAAGAACTCAGAAAAATAATACTCTCTCATAACTACATATAACATGACAATTCAAACCATAGCTCTTCACCAGACAAACAGGTGCAGAATTGTATTCTGAAAATAACCTACCGGCCCAGATATGTCAGAAGGGGTTGAAAGGACAAAGCATGTTTGCGGGTAAACAACGCCAGCATTCATCAAGTTCAATTACATGGAAGAGACATCAAACCTGAACAACAAGACAAGTGAAGCAGCACTAGTTTTGGAGTAGATTTTCTTTCTTATCAAACACTTTTTCCACCTCAATGGAAGAAATGGCCTATTACCAATAGCAAAGATTTGGATGAAGACATGAGAATTAAAGAATCAAAGAAATAATGAGCTCCGACTGTCCCTTTTTTGTTTTTCACTCATAGCTTCACTCCAGACATTTATCAGATTGTGTCTCTCTCTGATTCTCCCTATGTGATGGAGTGGCATGCTGCTGCCATCTAAAGGTGTACAATAAATTTACTGAAGCGCAGTTCAATGCTGTTTGTGACAGAAATATGAAACACTTCATTACAGGTTTATCCAATACATCTTTCCTCAGTCCAAGTGAAATGTGTATCCTTTGTAAAGCATAAATGATCAACTAATGGCTTCAAAGTGCCACTTGTCACTAGTATGTATCGCTGGGTGGTTGTAGGATGGTGAAAGGTTGAGAAAGAAGAATGTGAGGCATTTGGTCCAACATACAGAAGGACCACAAAGCAACAACTATATATTCCCATGTAAACTCTGGCCTGGTTTAACTGCTAGACAAATAAATGTTTAGTAATTAAAATGAACTGAGGGTATCAGGATGTATTGGCTCTATGTTAGGCTCTACTTTGCATAGCACTTTGGGAGCTGTATATACATGCAGAAAAGTAAACAATAACTGCACATGAAACAAACAATTTCTCTATCTATAATATATCTATTATACATTTTCTTATACAACACTATCAATAAAATCCTTTGTATTTTGAGAAAATGAGAATTTCTTTCTGTTGTGAAGTTGATCTTCCTCAAACTTCAAGGCGTAAATTCTCCACTGCTTTCAAGACTTTCTAATAAACATTTGAAGACACAACTAATACAGGAACATAAATAGAAAGCTTATTCAGAGGTTAATAAATATTTAACCACACTGCTTGTAATCTACTTTCGACACATTCATCATGTATAGCAATTAAGTACTTTTATTTGATCAAGGACCAAGTGCCATCCCGTAACATATTCCCAGATCATACTGATTGGTAGAGGCTATGATTTATTCATTAGACAACTGCACAGCTCTGACATTGTGGCCTCAGCTGAATGGAAAACTACTTATTTTAGCTGTTACCAGGAAACAACCTTTTCAACAACTGTTGGCGTAGTATAAAGTAAGCATAGTTTATTTAAAATCTGATAATGCCAAACTTAAGATTTTCACTGAAGATCTTTGTCCAATATACAAAATGGATGGGCAACACTTATATTATGTCTCAATTGCTGTCAAGTGGCTTCAGTATATTTTGGATAATTTGCAGTGATCCATGGAAATATACAAAATAAAGTACAATTTCAAACAAGAAACTAAATCAATGAGCCTGGGAACATCTGAAAAACTGCCAAGTTACATCACACTTCACTTTTAACATGTTTTTCTGCAAAACCATTCTTTCTGTTACCAAAAAATTCCAAACTGCAGCCAAATAATAAAAAATTCAAAAAGTGACATCATTTACTAGAATAACAGAATAAATAAAGACCATTATAAATCTGTTCAGGAATTTGTGGTGAACTGTGTGATAGGATTGAACAGCTTTCCTTTGGATTGCCTTTAAGCTGACATAGAACAAGGGCTGGGCGATATATCGATATTTTAAAATTATCGATATAAATTCTAAATGCGATATGAGACACTATCGTAAAACTCGATTGAGCTATTTTGCCTCTTTCCTGTTTTCTTGTCCGACAACTCACAGCCTCGCCCGCCCCGCCACCCCTCTGAACACAACTAACAGCCCGCCCCTTCACATCGCTTCAAGAAAGCAGCGGAGGAAGGAAGAAAGCAGGAGAGGAGCAGATTGGTAAACGTAAAAGCAGTGGCTCAATCATGTGGAGATAGTTTGGACTCCAAGCGTCAGATGAGCAGCAGAATGTGTTATGTAGAAAAAGCCGAACACAAGTTCTAACGAAAGATTCAAGCACT
>JAUBNQ010000015.1:13387605-13420819 GCA_032353495.1 Ctenopoma kingsleyae
ATCTGTTCAAGTAGTTTATCATAATTTTTGGCAAAACATAAGAACATAAACTCTGAATAACCCAGAGAGCCCTTGTCCCCATGTTAAATTGTGATAATTTGATTACATGCAAAAAAAAGTAAATGAGCAACATTATGCTATTTAACTACATTTTGAATGAAGTTATGCAGGAGCCACCTTAACTACCTTACAAAATGAGCTTTGTAACTCCACAATTACCTGCGCATGGCATGCAGGTGGCAGATTTGTGATTAAATATGAGTGTCCTGACTATGCTACGCAGAACTGCTGAGGTATGTTGTTGTGGAATGTATAGAATTTGTCGGAGGAAGATATACAGGCAAATCAGCGCAAAGACACACAAAAGTGCAGATGCCTCATTCAGACAGGCAGGGTCATTCAAAGTTTGAACTGATGACACACAGGTAAGGAGTCACAAGGTTAAACTGCACGAAGACATTGCTCTGTATTTCCTGAATGTGTTTTGCGTGTTGATGGTGAGCGTGTGACACACTCAGGCATGATTATCACTTGTGGAATTTGGCCTTGTGCATTCACAGCCTTGATCAAATGTCTGAATGGGATCATCACTGTGAGGGACAGATAAGCATCAAAAATATGAATCTCTTTTGAAAACTAAATGCCATGTGGCCATCAGGCGCACTGTGGAATGCATTTGTGTGCACGTGTGTCATCAGTGACCTCCTGAGTGAGTTGGTTTCCTCCTGAAACCTTTTGCCTTCTTCCCCCGGCGACAGAAAACCTGGTGACACCAGGATGAGCGACAGGCGAAGAAGAGGAGAAATGGCGCCGAAAACTGGTGGGAGATAAAATGGATAGATAAGGTCTGGGCATCTGAGAAAAAAAAATGGGAAAGTGGATAGATTGCAACAGAAGAGAGAGAGAGAAAGAAGAAAGGGGGGAGGTGGGTGAGAAGAGTGATGCTATTGATACACTGAAGCTGCAGAAAGAGGAGAGGAAGGTGCACTCCATTTTTTTCCCCCTCAAAGTGCTATTGGAAGACATACATTACAATGACAGCACTGTGACCACACTAACCACATAAAAAACACAGTTTCATCTCCCACAAATGGTTATTAATAAAAACCGGGACAAGGACATACGCAGACACTCACAGAGACAGAAAGGAAAAAAAAAAAAACAGATGAGAGAGAATGATGGAGAGTCGAAACGGAGATATGAAGGAGGAAGATCATGTTGTGAGGAGGCTTGTCCGCCTGACAACGTGAACTCAAGAGCAATGGGACCCACACCTCGATTTGTCAGCGTGATGAAATAAGCTACCGGCCACAATCCCATACTCCACACTGTCTACTGACGTGACATCTAAAGCATCTCTTTTTCCTCTTTCTTCCCTCCTCTCCCCTTCCAAGTATTCATTTGTGCCCTTATTTCTCTTCTTACTTCCTTCACAGCCTCCGTCTGCCTTTCTCTCTATGAGTCTCGGTGTTATCAGTATCTGACACACAGTGAATCAGGGAGTATCTAGCAGCCCGCTATCAGACCTCTCTTCATCTCCCACTGCCCCTGTGTGCTCAGGCCTATCAATCAGAGAGCCACTGCCAGGACAGATGCCACTGACACAACTCGCATCTGCCATAGCACAGTGATGAAACGCAACTAACTCAATTAACGGACAAAAGGTAAGCATAAAAAGATGTTTGATGTAAGAACATTCAGAAGATTGTGATGCTTAAAGTAATAGTAGACCAGCATTTAATCACATTTGGCAAAGGAGCTGGTTCTGCAGTCAAACAAGTTGATGTTTTGCAGAACCAGCTCCATCGGTGTCACCCTGAGAGCATCAATGGCATCTGTCATCTGTCAGCATTTTGCCTTTATTGGATAGTGACGCCTGAAATGCAGGCAGGCAACACGGGCAGAGAGGACACAACATGCAACAAGCATGCATTCTCATTGTGGTGCAAATTTAGTTTCATTTCAAGTCAATTTTATTTATATAGCTCCAAATCGCAAAATTGCCTCAGAAGGTTTTACACTTTGCACGACATGTGATTACTTCTGTGCTTAGATCTTTGAACTAGTTAGATGTGACAACGATTAAACACTGCACCAATCAAATATACAGTACATTAAAACTCTAATTTTAGTTCACTTTTCTTGATTAAATTGTTGTAATTGACAGTCTCCACACATTTTACCACTATAGAGAAATTGTATAGCATGGAATAAGGTGAAACAGGGATATCAGATGTGAACACAACCTGTTTCAGCAGCTGCCATCTAACATGAGTGGGGAGAAGGTTTCCCTGCTAGTTTAGGATAAACTAATGACTTCAAGACTCACCTGACAAACTGTACTAGCTGGAACATATATCAAACGCACCCTTAGTGCACTAAGGTGGGCTATTTAAAGTGCTGAAGCCCAGAGCACTGTTTTCTCAGTCTGGCTATTATCGAGCTGGATTGTCCATGTGCTAGTCTGTTAGCATGTAGCCCTGTTGTTTGCTAGGAAAAAAGTATACCTGGGATGCTAATGTTTATTTAGCATGTAGGCTAGCTAGCTAGCTATCTGGCCAGCTGGCCACCAACAGCCTGAACATGTTGCTCCAGGACTTCTGTGAGAACAAACTCTGTGCTGGGCGTCCAGATCTTGGCTGTTTGGATCCACAGAAGGACCAGGACCACTTTACTTCAGCAAAGTAAGTGCATGACATGACAACATGCACTGTATGTTGTGATCAGTTGTTTGTGTGCTTGGCTCCTCCTGGTGCTGCTGCTGCTGTGGTATTTGTGGAGGTCTACTTGTTGATGGATATAATATCTACTTATATGGTGCCTTGTGGTGATTGAGCATGTTTCTTCTTGTTGTTTTTCCATGTGCATTATTGCTTTAAATCAGTTGATTTGATTTGTGGTGAAAAGGTTAAATGTCATGTGAATGTAAATGTCATGAAATGAAGTGGTTTTGCAAGCCTCAGTTGCTGTTTTGATGTTTAAAGTTGGCTTTACTGATGTAAACATGACCACCATCCTGCCCATGTATTCGTCTTCTTCCATAGGTTGGAATTTAAATGACAAGTTCACATTTTCTCAGCACACTTCATATTTAAGATTTGACTCGGTGGTTTACACCATTGCTCCTTTCAGATGCACTCACTACAAACCTGAAGCTCATGTCCATGTGTTGATGTTCACTTGCATTTTTAAAAAAATGTCTCATACTTTTACATTGGCCTTAAATGCTCACTTAAACCTCGAGGCCCATGTTTGTTTAGGTAAAACACGGTAAGTGCTGCGTGGGTAACAAACTGAACAGCGTCAGTTCTTGCTCAGCTGTTGATGTGGTAAATGCCATGGTATCGTTTTCAGTGTTGCCTTTGCATTTCTGGACTGCTAATATCTGCTGTTAATTGTGAAATTATAATACTGCATGTTATACTTGAGCTCATTTCCTTTTGGCTTTTTCATTATGATTTCACATTGTTCATTTAACCACTGTTAGATTGTGTATCATCATGTTTGGCTGGGTTTTGGGCCTACAGGCTCACCTCAAACTTGAATACAAATCACAAAGATGAGAACCAAAAGATTAGCCTTAATGAGGGATTGTCGTGTTGGTGCTGTCCTGTTTTATGTAAGTTTTTACAAAAAAAACAAACAAGTAAGTTTTGGCTTCAAACCAAGTTCACTTATTGCTTTGATAAAGAAGGCAGAGGCACCAATCCACTCCAGCTTCCTTCATCAGATTCATTTTTCTAGATAATGTCAGATTTGATGTCGAACACTTTGTAAGCCTTAAGTGTAACTTAAAGAGAATTATTGTTATTTAGGTTGTGCATTTCTTAAAAATAGCATGGATATGTTTTATTTTTCTTTCACATGGTATGGCTCTAGCTTGACACCACAGCAACTCTTTCTTCATGACTTTACTCATTAATATTAAGGTTTGCTGCTTCCATTTGCCAAGGTAAGTGTCGATTCGTCTACGGATATTGTGCATTTTTTTGTTCTATTTAATTGGTGTTTGTGTTTAGTAATCTTACTTTGCTGTGATGCTGCCAAGAGATCTGGTTGTTTCATTGGTGTCTCTCAGACCTGCTTGTGCTCATTTGTGTATCTGCCAGTTGATATAATTTCAGCTTCCATCTACTTATGTGTATTGTATAAATTCTAACTTACTTTCTTGCGGTCACTGTGCTCATTTTGTTTGCTGTTGGTGTTGCATTCTTTTTAAGTTCTACCACTAAGTTATTTTGGGGTAGAAGTTTATTATCACCCTACAATTTCTGCTATTCAGAGCTTGGTATGTCCTTATGTAGTAGTACCCACATTCCCTCATTTCACACACTACAAAAACTCAGTTGACTCAGTAGTCACTAGGTAGCATTTTTTTAACTTTCCCTCCATAAATGAAAGCTTCTGCAGTAATAATCCCAACCTTAATTATATTTCAGAGCTTTTAGTTTGGATCCACCATAGTAAACGGTGTGTTTCTTTGGTTATGGCAAAAAAAATCTTTGGTCTTTGAAGCAGCAAAATCAAATGTTACAAACCTGTTCTTCTACATATTATATGTACTCCAGGATTTGAACTATATCTACTTTACAAAAAGTATTTTACATTCAAAATTGTGTGAGATGTTATTTGCTAAACTTGTTCACTGTAGGTTTTGTATCCAGAGCCTCTCTTCTGAGTCACACCAACTCTAGCAAGCCAAACATACTACGTTTTATCACACAACTTCATAATTCACTCTTTTGCCACACATATACTACTTTCCTACGAATGCTTTGTAGATGCAGAAATTGTACAGTAATGTCGCCGTTAGGCATTCGACTTCAAATAGCTCGTGGTGGTCCGGTCCTTGATTCTTGAATTAAGTTAAATCTAATACACAAACATATGATGATAGGAAGGGATAAAAGTATGTTTGAGACTCTCATATATTATTGAAGAGGCCACAAGATCCAGATCACATCAGGCCTGGGACAGTAGATAGTGTTTCATGGTGGCTTTGTCTTTAAATATTCTCCTAGATTGAAAGCTTCAAAGTAAACTTCAATTACTGCAGTGATTAGATCTGGCCTGCTCCATTAGAGGACATTCTAGCTCGGGGGGAACAGACAGAGAGAGCAGGGCGAGGACTCTCAGACCCCCAGCCAAGGAATTACTAACTATTGATCTTGCTGCCACAACCCATCTGACAATGACATTATAGTTGTGTAGCTTCAGATGAAGCAGTACAGTTCAGCAGAGGGGCTGATGTAGTCGCTGTAAAGCACTTAGACATGGGGATGAAATCCTATTTCATTTGGGAGAGCAAAGGGGTTCTGCTGGCTGTGGGCTAAAGTTCAATTTGGATTCAGTTTTTATCATTTTATTTTGAAACACACTATGGATTAGTGAAAGAATTGTAGTTTTCTCTGTTGTGACATCGTTGTCTTCATGTCAGCTGGTTAAGAAACACTGTGTTTAGATGTTTTTTGTGAGGCTGTCAGCATGTTTCATGACTTGTCAGATATCCAACATTTATCCAGTTTCATTCATGACAAAAGAAATAAATAGAATGTGCACTTTCAATGTATGTTGAAATGTCTCCGAAAAATAATATTTTTATACAAATAAACTGCAATATGTTTTTGTGGAGAATTGCAACCCAATTTATATATTATATATATGCTGATACTTATCAGTTAAATGTACACAGGCTACACATTTTTATCCACCAAAATATCCAATCCACAGCATCTTGTTGTCTTTTCAACATCCAGATGTGTGACTCCAACATTAGGTACATTATTTTATAGCTGGATTCAGAATAATTAGCTTTGGGTTAAGGTCAGCGACAGATTGTGACGTGGTTTAATAGAGAAAAGTCTAAATTTTCTTGCCTAAACCCAACCTTCTGACCAAAGTTTTGGGTGCGAACTTTGGTCTTAGGTTTGTCAGTCCTGCACGTTGCATGCCCTCCATCAACAACAACCACCTTTGTGCAACTTGGTTTCCCTCAATAAGTGTAGTGCTCCTAAAATACATAAAAAATACACAGCATCGAAACATAATTATTTGATTATGTTTGCTACAAAAACAGAATTACAGTTACAGTTTAGTTGTGCAGGAACATAATTTTCAGGGAACAGGACTTGTAGCGATGTTGTGTGGAGAATATATTCTACCTTTTGTCCACTTAGTGTTGTTAGGCCCTATGGGCTTGTGACCCTGAATAACAAAATGGATGCATGACTTGGAAGGAAATTAGGATTTGAATGAGAGGTGTCAGGACCAGCTTAAATGGCCTGAACCAATCACAATCAAGCAACTTGTTTCACAAAACCTAAAAGTCCAGAACAGCACATCACAAAATCAATACCATGACCAAGGGCTTAATAGGAGGGGCACTACGTAACATACAGTATATTTTAATAACAGACACAACAAAACTGGCAAAATACACAGTGTGCTGAGGACCAACAAAACCGAACAGCCAGTTTGTCAGGGCAGTGAGTATTTGAGACACACAGCCGGTGAAGTGATCCTGACTAGTGCAGACAGGCGCCGTCATACTTAAATGCTATGCGTCACATCGGAGGAGATGACAGATCTGCAGTTTCTTCTCTTCACTTGATGCCAGTGAGGGCACTTCATTACCTCCTAAATGAGATCTGCATCGTCTGCAATAAGGGCAGTTCCTGGAACAAATGTGAGGCAATATACAAGTTATGTTAAATTGAACGTACCTGTACATTGTTAGAGGCTTTTAAAATGGTAACTCCAACTGTCGTTTGCTTTCAGAACAACGTGCTTAGCATTGACTGCAGTCCTTGACAGTAGTACTGACAGATGAATATGTAATATCAACATGAGTTGGTAACCTGCAGTGTAGGGCTTGCCTCTTGCCATTGTCAAAGTTTAATGTTTTGCTAGTCTTGTGTTGGTTAATCTATCATAAAATCATATCTTTTTATGATAATCCTCTATGCAACCATTATTATACCTTATCTGTTCATGTAATTGTTTCCTTTAGTTCATATTTTCTTAGATTAATATTATTAATATCAGATATGGAATCATTGTCTGTGTCTTAATAACAGTTGGTGGACTGTCTATACACAGAAAACAAAGATGGCAATAAGTCCAGGACAGTATTGTTCTATCTGATAAAATCTAAAATGATCACATTTTTAATTACAAGGTGGTCAATAAACAAAGCCGAAGAGCACTTTAATATTGCTGATCCTCTCATGTTTTAGGAAGAATCTTCAGATTCAGTGCTGTATGCTGTACATCTTGAAAGCTGTAGATTGAGTAGAAATGATGGGAAAATGGATGACCTTGATAATGATCCTGATGGTTTTCCTTGTCACAATGCCAATGCTGTTAATAATGACAGTGATGATGATGGAGATGATGATGATAATGATGGTGCTCCCAGTGATGGTGCTGGCATTGTTGATGCTGCTGATGACTGTGGAAATGAACATGTTGATAAGGCCTAAACATTTTCTTTGAGCATGCATGTCTCCTGATAACAGTACTGTAAGTCTACACTGATAGTCCCACTGATCATCTTATCTACTACATCTGACTGTCAGACATGCACTTCCCTTTCCTCTCTGTTTGCAGGCTTCTGAAAACATTACAGCAACCCGATCAACTGTGCACACATCCATAATCATGAAGCAAACATTACAAGGTTAAATTATAGAAACTTAATGAAAAAGGAGATTGGATTTGATTTAAAAACAGGGGTGCACTAAAGTGCCAGAGAAAAAGGTCTTTTGGGAAAGTGAAGAAGAACACTGGCACTCAAGTAAGAGAGGGGAAGATGGAGACAGAGAGGGGAAAGAAAGGGAGCGAAAAGGCAGGGGGAAGATAGATCACGGTCCTGAGCGATTGTGACAAGCATAGACCCTATCAGCCGCTGTTTGTTTGCACACTCCCCTCTCTGCATTAAAGGAGCCGTCCAGGCCGCCGGCAGGCCGCGAGCGCTCCATCTCATCACCTGACACGCCAACAGATGTTATGGGCTGATAAGAGCCCCACGGCCCCCTTCCCTTTGCATCTACGATTACCTCTGCACAAAGGAGAAGGGGTGGTGGAGGGGGGGAGGAGGAAGGAGGTGGAATGGAGAGAGGGAAGGAGGCAGAGGAGGGAGGAGAGGAAATCAAATACTTCATGATGGCCTGGTGTTAAAAAAAAAAAAAGAAGAAATTAAATAGATGGAAGTGAAGTGTGTGTGTGTGTGTGTGTGTGTGTGTATATGTCTGTGTGTGTGTGTGTGTGTGGAGGGGGTGGGAGATTGAAAAAGGGAATGAGAGAAGGAAAGATGGTAGGGACACACTCATTTGTCCTGTATGAAGTGGTAAATGGCCTCGCCGTGCTTCCTGGCCCTATGCTGTTTGTCTCTTGCCTAATCGGCTTATTCCATAAGCACTGCTGCACCATCGTCATTAGGCAATGATAATGATATTATTTAACAGGGGATGAGAGAATTAAGGAGACGCGCTATCTGATGGCTAGTTTTGTTCACTGCCTCATTTCCTCATCCTCGGAAAATGTAGCATTTCCTAGTTGATAAGAATTGTTTTGCAATTGTAAAGATGCTTTAATGACAGCCACATCCATTGGCTTTATTGCCTAAAACATCATTACTCCAACTTTTATTGTGTATTACATGGCTGGTTTGTTCTCTAAATAAGACTAACTAA
Organism: Ctenopoma kingsleyae; assembly: GCA_032353495.1. NCBI lineage: Eukaryota > Metazoa > Chordata > Actinopteri > Anabantiformes > Anabantidae > Ctenopoma > Ctenopoma kingsleyae. The sequence continues at coordinate 13,396,299 of JAUBNQ010000015.1, forward strand.
ATTGGAATATAGAAAAAAACACTATGTGGAACATTGGTCTTGTTATGGCAAATGTAACCCAATCACTGCAGTAAATACATACATATCTCTGTCTCCCTCCCTCTGTCACTTCCTCCTGATCACTAATTTATGATATAATTTAACAACGTTTCTATATTTGTTCCGCTAAACACTTTGCGTGGCATCAAATTACGACTCACAAAAGATCATAGAAACCCAATATCATGCATCCTATTCTCAGCCAATCTGAATGGAGAGATTGTGTTTCTTTTCTTTTCCACTGCTTGGCTCCAAGTCCAGAGGGGGATGGATGACATTACTAAACACAAATCAGCCAATAGAATAAACAAACTCGGGGGATAAACAACAATGCAATCTCCATCTACGCGTAAACAATATGAAGTGTTCATGTGTGTGGCTTCTCTTGATGAGATTGAATATGTGTAGATGATAAGCTAACCAAGGTAATCAATGCAGTAATGATGAGGGGGATGGAGGGTGGAGGGTGGGGGGTGCACCAGGTTCTATCGCAGGCACTCATCAATGGAATTTTCTAAAGCGCCTTGACTATACTGTGTGTGCGTGTGTGTGCACGCGCGTCTGTGTATGTGTTTGTGCGTGGAGCAAAAGCGTGACGAACGCGTCATCTCGTGTGCGAGAGAGATAAGCTCTAAATAATTGTGGTCTGACAGGCCTGAATAATGGCCAAATTAGACAGAAGGTGCACATTATTACGAGTGGCAAACATTCAAGGCTCGTTTGAGATGTAACTGGGCTTGATAAAGACGACGCCGATGATGATGATGATGATGGTGGTATTAGACCACCCCACATGCCACCCTAATCCCATTTCCTCTCTTTTACTTTTCTGTCTTTCTTCTTCTTTTCTGTGGATTAGCGTTGCGGGATGCTCCACCAAGTTACCTGTGGACGACCTCCTGTTGAGAAGCAGGCCACACACAGAGAATAAAAGGGGGATGAGCAAAGGGAAAGAAGATGAGGGGGGGGGGTAAAACAGCTATGGCTGTAGATAATCAGTGGATAAAAAGAGAGATTCAAGGTCAAGGAAAGGACAAGGAAACAGTTGGGTGAAGAGGGGTTTGTGGGGAAGGGCTGTGAAAGGAGTGATGGCAGACAACAGAGACAGAGCAGTGGCGACTTTGATGTTGATCAGCTTTGGATTTGGTGTTTTGTCTGTGCTGCGGTTTTGCCACGCTCGGATAGAAAGATGAGAAAGGCCTTTTGGAAGCTCCTGCTTGGTTGACGCTTACCTGAGGCCCAACCAAAACAAGCAGCCTGTATCCGCTGCACGAATCAGAGCAGTGGTACACCCTGACCTAATGGCAGAGAGAGAGAGAGAGAGAGAGAGAGAGAGAGAGGCTGAAAATGACCTAATCAAGCATGTAGAGGAGAAAAAAAACAGACTTAAAATCAATTTCCTTACCTGACATAGAGCTTTATGGCATAAATCATAGCTTATGTGAAACTAAATTAGATCAAACAGATGTAATTTTGCCCTGACCTTTTTAAAGGAAAAGCCACTATTCATGCTTTATCAAAAAAATGACATGGATTATAATCATTTGTTGATGCAAATTCACCATTTTTACATGTTAATTCGCTGTTACATGAATTTATGCTGTTGGTATTCAAATAAAGGGTGAACTCCCTTGACATACATTCTAAATAACAAATGTAAAGTAGGGGATATATGACCTACAGAAACACGAGCAGGTAATTTGCTGCACAGCAGAGAGTTTCTGTGTGGCTGCTAGGGTGGTTACCTGCCTCCCTTTTGGTTAGTTGTGCTAAAAAGTTGCCTAAATCGTTCAAACTTGATGAAGGGAAGAAATGAAGAGGAAAGAGAGAGACTAGGTATTCTATTAATAGCAATAGGACTAACAACTATAAATAACAAGCATCCATATGACTTGACCAACCAACACTGGGCTACAGACCCTCTTTCTCTACCTAAGCCCAAGTTCTACTGGAGGTATCTTCTTTTCTCATTGAGAAAAAGAGAGTTGGATAGTTTTAGTTTTGGAGCAGAACTCTGTTTCAAACACCCATCTCATACTGTATCACCAGAAGGAGATCCAGATCACATCCGTAATCTCCATGCTGATCACTGCCCAAGCAGACGGTTATCTGTGAGCGATAGTGACTGGGAGATTAGTGTATTTAAATGCTTATCCATGTAGACCTCCCCGAGGTAGTTGGGTTCCAGAGCCTCTGTTGAATTGCAGCATCAGATCAGAGACTCGGACACACAGATCCAACATGTTGGCTTTTAGGGGGGAGTAGGGGGAGAGCGGAGAAGAGCTGCTGCAGTGGATCATGTACATAATCATTTGTTTATCACCAGAGCATCTTGCCAAATTACTAAAACATTGCTCTAATCACAGTAACCAGAGCAGCTGTTTTGCTCCTCTGTTTGCAACTTGGACCTTTATTGAGTAACCTAGAATTACACAGAGATTTTTGAAGGCTGATAATAATAGATAGTTTTTGGATAAAATCAATAAGTATGTTTTTAGTACTATTAACTAACTGAAATAAAGTATATCTTAGTGTAATTGGAAGAGGGATAGATCCAAGATGTAGAAATGTTCAGAAAACCTTCCTTTAAAAGCTGATTTAAAAAACTTCATGTTACATTCTTTACAAAGATATTGCTGTAATATTGACTGGTTCTGTACTAAATATGCAATTAAACTACTGCAGCATGTCTCTTTTTTTGCACTGTGCACTAAGAGAGACCTCTGAACTGAGTATATGTGACTTTGAGTAAGAGTGTTTCTGTGTTTGGGATCAAGATCAGATCAAATCCTCCATACACAAAGCTTCCTGCTATCTATCTGCTGTCCTCATCTACCTTGGCCTGGTAGGAGATGTTCTAGTGCCAGTAGGACAGAGGGGAAAACTCCAAACACTAAATAAGCCTTATCTGTTCCCAGTGCTTGACTGAGATTAGGAAATGAGCAAAGGAAGCCAACAGAAGGGAATGGAAGCCAGGAGAAAGGAAAGGAAAAGAGAGGAGGTACATGGAAAGGAAGTACATAGGAAAAGAAATGGAAGGGAAATGAGGCTAGCAGTAAGGAAAGGACAGAAAGCAAGTGGAGATAGAAGAAGGGAAGACAGGAAGCCAGTGGGAAAAGGAGTGGACAGGAATAATTAAAAAGCTGAATGAATCCAGTGAACAGAGAAGGAAAAGAAATGAATTTGCATATTTAAAAATGCACCATGACAACAGAACAGCTGCTATTTTGACCTGAGATATCTTTATTTCTATACTTTGTGATGTTAATCTAAGAATATCTACAAATACGAAGCATGAATTGGCCTTTAAATGATGAGTTTACCATCTTTTTCCAGCAAATTTGGAACTACTACGCGCTGCAGTAGAGCAGCAGAGTCAGACTGGCCTCTTTGTGAAAATGAGTGTCTATCTTTGAACGGAAGCGCTTGTTTTTGATTCCATTACCCAGGCGAGGTGTGGGGTGAGAGGGTGGCAAATGGGGGAATTTGGGTGTGCTTGGTGAACGGGTGCATGGTGAGAAAAGCCAGTTTGGGAAGCAGCGGTGGAACCACAATCTCTGGAGTCCATTCTATCCCTGCCGGCCTGTGATCCCCACAGCAATTAAACGCAAGGAGAGAGAGGCCACAGGGAAGTCCAGCAAATCACGCCTACGTGTAGATGTACTTGAGCTTACTAACAAATGTATTCTGTTCTTTTCATTTTTTAAAAAAAAAGGAAGAAAGGTACAGAGAACAGGCAGCACGGGTGCATAAAGTGAGATTTATTTGCAGAATCCTTGAAACAGTGGCTCAGAGGGGATTCAGAGGGTTTCCAGCAAAATGAAGAATCATGCGATTTCACTTTTATTACCCTACTTTAGAATTATATTTCTCTGAGTTATCGCGTCCCCTCTTCTGACTAGTTTACTTTTACTATAGACCGTTAGCATAGTACAGCATTTCCTTTCTATCCATACTGTAAATATAAAGTGAGTGGGATGTGTTTTTACACTGGGACACATCAGGACTACTTTACATTAACAAAGACCTTGAAAGAGGAAATATTAATATAAGTGACATTATAATCAGTTTGTAATTAATTGTAAATAACAAAAATGTTGAGTCCAAAATACAATTTTGATCCAATAAAATTTCATACACCTGTGACAGTATTACATGGACAGGTTTATAACAGGAGCTGTGAACACCTCATGTTTTCAGTTTTCACCTGGGAAGTATATGATGCAACAAGACCTCCAGATTGTCACAAATCACCGGAACAAGTGAGAAAACCTGGTTGTGAGACTTCATATAGATGGGAGAAGGTAAGACCACATCAGCAGTGGTTAGGAGAAGCCATGTTATCCATAACAGCAGGTGCAGTTGGGTGTATGCTGTGGACATGCAGAGCAAGGACTCCTGTCTCCTTGCATGAGGGTTGGAAGTGGGAAGCTGCTGATCTGAAAAGCTAAGTTAAAAACTAATTTATTTGGTATGGTCTATGTGCACATACTTGGCTTAATAATTTTAAATTTGATAGTGCTTTTTCATCTCATACAAGGACTGTGCAAATTTGACACCCCTACACCCGGCCATGTGTACACAACAGAAAAATATCAGTATATGAGAAGGAACTGCACCCACTGAATTCTCACTCAGAGCTCTGCACAGAACCACCAACACAATTACGTCATTACCATGATAAGTCTGTTCTCTATCTGATGAATCTAACTTCTAAAAGTTGTGATATTTTGATCTCTGCTGTGTTTTCTTACTCCTACACTGTCTAAAAGGGGGAAAAAAGAAAAATAACCCCCTCATCTGACCAATCGCATCAAATGATAGTGAGACTGTCTCTATCCTTTTATTGTAGGTTGAGCCTAAATCCACATCACATCTTGCCACACACCCCCTGTTTTCACTTTAAGTCGAATATCACCACTCACTCTTTTTGCCGGAGCTTTAAACCAGTGCCAGTGGCCACCCACTCCAACTCCTATCCCCTCTTCTTCCCCTCTCCTCCAGGGTCCATCAGTCATTGTTTCCTTCCCATCCTCCTCCTCTCCTCTCCTCTTGTCGCCTCTCCTCACCCTCCCCACCAACACCTTGGGGCTTTGATCTTGATTTCTGACCAGGAAATATCTACCAAGGGGCCGTCCAGCTACAATAACATTCAATAAAAGAACACAAGGGTGGCCAAGACCGGACCACTGATAGTGCTACGATTTATGGGCCCTGCTCACTTGTTTGCTACAACAACCGGGCGCTCACACACAGCAACACAAACACATACACTTTAGCCTTTACGTTGCTAAACACATTATCTTGCACTCAAGCTTACAGTATTTTATTTGTATTTATTATTTTATTATCTGTATGTCTCTCACATTCTTTCATTATAATCAGCCCAGTAAGGCCTGACTAACCTCTGGTGTCCTCCTTGTTTTGACAGTGTACCATTTCACATCCACATCCAATCTGTTTGGTTTTTGTGGGGATGGACCTTATGTCTGTACATTATTTTTATTTCTTTAAACTAAAAATGAATGCATTAAATTAAAATTACTTTTTTTTTATTTTTAGAAGTTACAGTATTTCTTAAAAAGATGTAATGACGTCAATGTAATACTTTTATCACAGGTCTCTTTTTGTAAAAGGAGGTACTTAGTAGGTAAATAAAGTTTTTTATGACTTTGTTCATCAACACTGAAAACAAAAGTACCTCTATGAATCTTGTCTTTCGTAATCCTTCATAGACATATTTTTTCCCAAAATGAATGTGCATGTACAAATGTGCATTTTGTTTTTTCTAAAGTATACATTAGTACAATAATATGAGTTATTTCAAGTTTTAGGATCAAATTGACGAGGCTTTGCATGTGACATCATGGTCTGGTTTTGTCCTTGATGCTGTAAAAATAAAAGCAGCTGCTTTGGCTTCAAGCAAGCTACATCAAATCAAACACAGGCCGGGGTGTAGTAGTAGTTGTTCTTGACACTTGTCTCAATCCCCTTTGTTCCAATGTCCGAATCCGCAGCCCACTGCACACTGTTGTCTGTCCAAACAGGACTACAAATGGCTGCCATCCCGCACTCTTTAACACTGTGTGGGACCGTGTACTGCGCCTCAGCCCGCTCTGGATATCGAGTGTGACCAAAGCCATCCGACCGGACAAGAAAAGACAACGTCCCCTTATGCCACACCCCCTGAGGGCTAGAATCAAGTGTGATACTGCTACCCACAAACCAGTGGGGTATCAGCCCCTTTGTGCCCACACTTTCTTGGCTGGAGTGGAGCATCACCATTACGGGACGAACCTCTGGGATTCGTTCCCTGTCCTGCTTGCAGTTCCGCTGCAGTTATCTGCTCAGGGCCAGGCAACAGGGACAAGTGTGGGACGGAGTGGTTTGACTGGGGTGGAGGGGGGCAGCACCGATCCATTTTAGGACAGTGACGGATCATCATTGTCTCCTGTCTCAACCTGTCACTTACTATTACCAAACCACTGGCTGACATTCTGTGTATTTCTCCTTATGATTCCATGAAAACCATACGGGATGTGTGGTCCTGGCATTGAACTCGCACACGTGCACTCTACAAGCAAGCACACACTCTCCATACACAGACATACTGTCATCACTACAGGCGCTTCTCAGCAAACCTACACATCGGATTGTGAGTGGTACAGCTCTTCCCAGCAGACTGTGTGTGGGAGGGACAGAGCCACAGGCACTAAGTGTCTCTATAACCCATGTGAAATCACATGTAGGCTGAAATGAGCCTCCAACCATACCAGGCACAATCACATAGAGAAACACAGGGAGAGGGAGCTTTAGAGGACCACCAAGGATAGCAGCATGGCACAGGATGCCTGGGCTGTTTTCGTGTTAAGGTCTTTTTCTTCACTGTTCCAAAGTATTCACCACTTAAAACAGATTAAGAGCTTGGGGAATAAACAGGCCCGATGCTACGAAGTGGGGAAACACAGGAGGAGGGTTTCGGGAATTAGACAGCAGGACGAAAGGGAAAGAAGCCTTTCAGGAGATAACGCCTCAAGTAGCAATCAGGATTGTTCCAATATTAAGGTGCTTGTGCTGAAACTGATGAATGGATGAACAAAATGGGGGTAGAATAGAGGCATTTGGACTGCTTCATGGGAAAGGAGCTACTTTTTTAGTTTGAGCTCAAATGAATAGATAACATTTTTAGATAATTGTCAGCTGTAGTTTTTGCTGCACAATAAAATCTCTTCACTGTGTATTTTAACTAAATACCACTGTCCAAAGTAAACTCTTAGCATAGTTTGTTTGGTCTGTTTCTGTTCATTTTGGCTCGTCTTTGAGCTGGAGAAGGCGGTTGGTCTGAGTGTGAAGAAGCTTTTCTGCCCCGTCTCCATCCTCTTCCTCCACAGTTTCCTCTACACTGTTGTCTGTTGAGTGCTGCGAGTGGGTGAAATGCATCAGATTAGCTTCCTTTGAGATGGTGATATAATGGTTTGCCATTTTTGGCCCATTATTAATCCGGATAAAAGCCAATCAGTGTCCACTGCTGATGTAATGGATATGAGAGAATTTTCTTGATAACGCACAGTAAGCCTTTAGATAAGAGAAGTATTCATGCAAATGTAAATCATAAAACACAATGAGGTCTTCATATGAGGAAACATCAGATGAGGCAGAGGCTAAAGAAGGCCTGAGTGGTGGTGTCCTTTCTGAGTCAACTATTTTCTTCATCATTACTCAGGGTCGGCACCAGAGCTTTCTTAATGGACGGGCAATTAATTTTGACAGGAGGGCACTCTTCCGTCTCACCACTTTATTATCATCGTTATTATTATTATTATTATTGTCTTACATGAAAGAATATTAAACGGAGAGTAAATGGAGGTCGGCTAAATACACCGTCAGTACACACAGGTGTGCTTACACTGACGCTATAGTAACACCCAACATAACCGTATAAAAAAGCACATGTAAACCAAGTCCACCAAATGTACACACTACACCTTACAAGTCCCGAGTCTGTTAAGTCCCTTATTGGTTTATGCTGCGTGTCTCCAGTCGGTGAATCCTTTTGGTAGTGAAAGCTGGATCACATTTTTAACTGAGAAGAGTGAAGTTTTCTGCATGGATAACGGAATATATCTCAGGATCAGGTGTAGTAATTGTGGACTTATTGTTGGATGATCAAATAACGTGAATATGGTAGTTGTTTTTAATTGGCTAGAGATATGTTAGCTTTATAGCTGTAAATGTATTTCACATTTCTTTTGTCAGTGAGGGATTTCAACTGAGGGGGCACACTAACTTGATTGGACGGGCCTGGCCCCCTATGGCCCGTGAAGACACAATGCAAAAGAACATGATAGCTGCGCTAAATGAAGATTTAACTGTAACTACATTTGTTACATGGTGGTGCTGTGCACCCAAATATATTTTAGGTGACCGGTCCAGTAAAGATCATGTTTAGTTTTTTTTTTTTGTGTGTGTGTGTTTTGTTATGCTAAACAGTTGCCTAAATTGTTCAAATATGATGCAGAAGGGAAGAGATGAGGAAGGGGGATGAAAAAGAAAAGGAGTAATTAAATTGCAAAAATGGTATATGGACAAAATAATAACTACATCAATATGACTTAGCAGCCCAAGACTGGATTACAGACCCTCTTACACTACTTCCACTACCTCAACATTGTAAATTAAATCAAGTTATAAATCCCAAAGCTCAGGAACAGTTTTCCAGCAGTTGGGTGCAACATCTGCTAATTCACCAGCTGGTGACTGGTAAACTGCATCAGAAGGGCAGCAAGATCTTCATGGACCATGGTGCACTTGAAATGGAAATTCAGCACAGTGTGATGTCACCATATTCTCTATTGTATCCCAAACTTTTGACTGCAGTTGTGAATGTATGTTCTGGTCAGCACACAGTCAGTACTGTCATGGGACAAGGTCAAAACCAAGTCAGATTGGATTGTCACCAAAAATCTCTGAGCCTGGGAGTTTTGAAACAGCCACACACTTGGCAACAAAAGAGAAAAGACAGTCAGAAAGTGAGGGGGAGGCTGACTGAGTGAGTGAACAAAGTATATGCTGCTGTTAATCCCTCATCGATTCAGTCATGCTCTTTGATTTGCGGGCATTGGGGACTTACAGGAAACACAACTGTTCTTAAAATAACATTTAACTAAGTTGCCATAATGATGGTGATGATAATGGAGAATGCCACCAGCGAGTGTGGTGGGCGTTATTGTCCTTATTGGCCCCCCTACTGGTTTGATTTGCACAAAAGATGTGAGAGGGAGGAAGATGATTACCATAACAAACACACACTTGCAGGCGCACTCTTCCCCAGGGAAGTGTCAATCTAAGTGGGAGAGTATGTTGACATTTATAACCATCTGGGGGAGACATGGTCGCTATTTCTCAGCTCTTTAACTTCAATTAAGGAAGGAAAGGCGGAGAAGGAGGGAGCAGGGAGAAGAGAGAGGGGGGCGAAAGGAGGAATCGGGACGACTTGTTACTGAATGGTTAAGTGGCAGCAGAATAGGCGCTAAGGAGGGAAGCACATTTATGGGTGTCTCCTAAAGAGTTAGCATTGTGGCCCAGCCTTTGTGGCTTTACATTGATGGAGGGCTGCTGATGGCTATAGGAGATTATGTATTGACAGACGATGTAAATGTAGACTTGGGCCCTTTTTTTTTTTTTTTTTCCTTTTTGCAAAGGGTGATTACACTGAAACACTGAAAGCCCAACAAATATCTTTTCCTTTTTTTAAGGTCAGAATCAGACGCTGCTGCCCAGTGCTCTAAAAATTGAGATGGTAGATCCCAGCGGACTGGACCCAGAATGAAAGGCGGACAGAAAGAAGGGTAAAAAAAAACACCAATAATAAAATGATGAGCAGGGAAAAAGGTCCTATTGGACAGGAAATAAAGTGTGCTGTCAGTCAGCAGCCGCAGCACTGCCAGAGTCACATCTCCCAGGTTATTGCTTATTGTTTACTCCCCTCCGAAAAGGTCAGAGGTCACAGCGACCACATCCATTTTTCTCTCCCACCCACTCGCCCCATTCTTCTCTAAGCACAAGGAGGAACAAAGAGCAGTCGTGGGGGCGGTGGAGGGAGAGGGATGGGGTTGTGTGGTTGGAGGACGAGTTGGTGGTGACGGCAGTGGAGGTGGGTTGGGTGGGGGAGTAGAATTAGAAAAAAATATAGAAAGGGAGAGCAGCGATCAGACAGCGCTGATAAGGAGAGGAGGCAGGGGTGGGGTGTTGCTGTGAGCTTTTGGGGGGCGGTGGTGGTGGTGAGAGGATAGGGGAGGGGGGTGATGTGTGTATTCAACTCCGGGCTGACTCCTCTTATGCTAATACAGCCAATTTCCTCTTTTATTTCATTTCTGGAGCCGAAATCTGCGATCTGCGATAAGGTTGCCGTGGCGACCGCCTGTTCCCCGGGCGGATGCGGGCAGCCGTGTGATGGAGATGTGTAAGTCGGCGGGAGCAGCAGGGAATGAATAATTTAAAACTCCACCAAGCTGGAGAGATAAGAGAGAGCAGGGCTGAGGCCTCTCCCCCCCCCCCCCCTCGCTCCCACTTGCACACACACATGCACACTATCCCCTCACACTCCATCTCTCTCTCACCCTTCCACGCAATCCATCTCTCCACCTCACCCCTACCAACTCTGAATCCCTCTTTCTCTGTGCTCTCTTTTTCACTATTTCTTTCTCTGCACATCTAAGGCTTCATCCTCCAAAGCAAGCTGACCTCCAAGGTCAAGGGCATGATGGGTAATTGAACCTGCAGTTTGGGGCCGGCTGGGGCTGGGCCTATAGATGATGCAGCAGAGACCAGAGAGGATGATGGTGGTGGAGGACAGCCTGTGCTGCTTCTCTCTCCTCCTGCTCTTTTTTGAACGTGATGATTTCTCGAACGAGCTCTGCTGCGTTCCAGCTGCCAAGTGAGCGAGCATTCAGCGAACTTCGTATACTTCAAGTTAAGCCCACTTGGCTCGTGTCATTCTTACATTAGTCACTTGAACAACAGCTGCTCCCCGGCACACAATGGCCGAACACTTGAATGTAACACATGCTTGGAGTAGTTGAGTGTTCCAGCTGAACAGTGCTCCTGTGTAAACACAGTGAAGCTTCGTGGTGACTTGTCGCCCTAAGCTGCTGTGTGTGTGTGTGTGTGTGTCTGTTAGTATGACAGATGTGTTTTGCACTGATGAGGTCAATTTTTACAAAAGACATTTAAGACCACTCTAAAATGCATCTCTTAAATGTTCATTTCCCATATTGCATATTTATTGTTTGTATGTATGTTGAGTCACACACTGTAAGTGTTTGATTTACTTAACAGCAATACATTTTCTACATCTCTTACTCAGATTTTGTTACATCTCTGAAATGACTTGATAATTATTACATGTAAAACACATGCTCATCATAAAACATGCTGTTATTTCTTAAAATGCAATCCGAGGATGTACATTTGCAGTAATCACAGCTGTGGGATTGATAGACATGACACCCCAGCAAATCAACAGGGTGGGTGATATCAGAATAGTAGAAAGTTATGGTAATAATTTAACTTGATCTAGAAAAATGAATCTCTACTGGTGATTTTAAAACCATCTGTCATTACCACGCATGCAGCAGTCCCCAAAATCAGGTCTAAAGGTCTAAATTTGACCACTGTTTAGCGCTCTTTTAAATTCAACCTCCACCAGATAAAACATTACAAATGTTCTTATATGCATGGCCATACAGCACTAATAATTATGATTTAATATTGCTAAATAGTAAGTCGCACAATATTCTATTGTGTTACCAATTTTGCACTGTTTATTTTGACCCACATACACCTTTTGTTGGATTTTGTTTATGAACTACAGAATATCTCCTTATCAAGTTAAGTCAGAGTAATTCTAAGTTACTAATTTCATCGAACAGAAGAAAGAGTCCCACATTACCCACTATATACAAGAACGCAAAACCTGTTGCTGCTGTTTCAGTAAGATTGGCCTGTATTGTGTTTATGTTGCTGCATCTGCAGCTTCCTCAATCAAATATTGATCAAATAATTTCAGGCAAATTAAATTAAAGGAAGCTGCTCAGGAAAAAATATAGAGAAAACACTAAATGTGACTAAGTGTAAATATAGTGAGAGGGTCAGATCTTGGCATAAACTCACATGTGAATGATTTGCCATCATGTGAGAGGATCCTCGAGGAGATTTTATACTTTTTAATTCAACGTTTCACAAGTCGATCATGCAGGTCACTGGCTCTGCCAATCAACTGGTTGCGGTGTTGTCTGTGCGTGTGTGTGTGTGTGTTATGTTACATCCTTGACTCCTGTCTGTCTGGCCTGCCAAACTGTTTTCATTCCACAGCCATAGCACAAGGCTTTATCGCCATGGAGATAAACCAGGGTTATAAACACCTCATGGGTCACATCCAGGTGAGGGGTTCATCCAGGAGGAAGGAGTGGCTGGCCATCGCACGCCTCCCCTGGACCTCCCTCTCTCCTCGGGTGTATTTACCTGCCCTAAAAAGACACAAGCGGAGGGGAAATTCAGAACAAAAAAGCTGATTCATAAACGAGCCACACAGGGTGCCCGCACAGGTAATCTCAGCCCAAGCGTGAAGCCTTCATCCCCATGGCGCCAGGAGGCAGCTCACTACCGCCATGCACAAAACAATGTATTTGAAGTGCATATGCAACCCTTGATATTTTCTCATGCAAATTAATGTTTAAATAGTAAACACATTTTACACAATTGTATGTAAATTTACACAACAGTGTCTTTAAACAAGCTTTTCAAGCAGGTTTTGTTGTATGTAGTGTCTGAACCAACTTTTATCTAGGCAGATCTCAGCCCACATCCTCCAAGGTCTTCTTCACATCAAGAGCACAAGAAACTTGTTTTGTCTGCAACATCTCACATTCCTTCGTCTGACCTACACTGCTCTCGAGGTTACACACAGAGTGACACGTACAGCTCAGCAATAAACACGCAAACAAACTAGATATGCAGAGATGTAAGCATGCAGCGTCCTCTTTCCCTGCAGTTCCTCCACTGGACACATGGTGGCACTCCGTACTTACTTGCAGACCTGCAGCTTGTGCTCTCTTCATCTTACCTTGAACATGAAGTCCCACTGAGCAGAACAGGAGTGTAAACACACATGCACACACAGAAACACATACACACCTAGGAGATACTCCAGATTACATTGATAATACCAAAAATATTGGCCCATAGAAATAATACAACACAGTGATAACAGAATGCTATCTGGTTTGATCATGATACCACAACTAAATGCGAGCTGAATATCAACTCTTGCAAACAAGAAATAAGAAACTGAGCCTCACATCACTGAAATGACAAAATAAAACAGGACTGGCACCTTCTAACTTACGCAAGTGAAAGCCAGTAGCTCAAAAAGCTGCTGTCTTGGTGCAGATGCTGAAAATGACAGAGATGTGTAAAAGTGGTGTTGCAGCTTCTCTATGTGAAGCCATGTAAATAGAGCGTGTTTTAAGGAGCTTTCAGCGTGTGGGCAAATATGATTTCATTAAACAGGATATGAGCTCTCTCTTTTCTGATGGCTGTTAATCTAGATTAAGGTTTGTCTGGATATTCACAAATAGATGTTGGAAGAATCAAGCAAATTAAACACAGCCCAGTCATCGAATCTATTCTAACAGGGTCAAAATATAGAGGAATTTCCAGTCTTTATTCAAACATTATCTCTTTAATTAAATTATTCCCAAATTATTTCTCTGTTAAAATTGTGATCTATATAAAGGAATAATAATAACTTTAATATAGTTGTTTTAAATGGGGAGATTTGCCTGCATGGGATGCACATCAATCTGTTTTTCTCTTTTTGAAAGGCACTGTTAGATTTACATTTGTTTAATTATGGAAGCCTGCGATCGTCTCTATCTGAACTGCGAGTGTGGAAAAAGAATTGTAGGGCCTCAATTAAATCTGATGTTAATTAAATCTGATCTTGTTTTGTGTATTAATCAAGCGGCAATTTTAATCTAGTGAATACACAGACTGTAATAAGAAATGTGGATATAGAGTGAGAGCAAGAATTATTTTAATTTCATGCTTGTGATGAATGTTTTTTTTTTTTATATTTTATTTAGCTGACTTGCATTAGTTCCTAATCTCCCCTCCACCCACCCCCCCATCTCTCTTTATGCAATCTGAGCATCAGATTCATCCAGTGCTTAAACGTCTGCACACATATAAAGAGAATGTGAAACAGCCTGCATGAACAGGTCTACGTTCAATGAGGTGTTTTAGGATAACTGCTGGTAAGTTATTATGTGCAGAACTCTTCTGTGGAAAGGGTTTTTTTTTTTAAATTAATATTGACGTATGAAGCTAATGTTTCATTTATTTTCCCCAAAGAGGTCAAAGAATGGAGGCTTGCTTGTGTGAAAGTGCTCAGATTTTTTTAAACTTTTTTACGTCAAACACCAACCTAACGTAATCTGAATTCCTGTTTGTGCATCTACCTATGAGTGTGTGTGCCCGCAGCGCGTGGGTGTGTGTGTCAGAGTGTTAATTATGTTTACATCAGCATTAAACTGCGCTCTTATCAGATGTACTATTCCTTTTCAGAGGCAGGTTCTTGGTAGAGTGACACCAGAGATAAGTGGGAAAATTTACTCTGTGGTCAGCAACTCTTTCCACAGATACACACACTTTTATTTCCTCTGGTTATTTTAAGCAAACGTTCCTCCTGAATGCAGAGATAGGGAGGGAAACACAACCTCTATCCAAACCACATTAGGCTAATTAACAAACTCATTTAAAGCCGGAGAAATATTGATTGCCATACATTTGGAGACGTAGAGGATGGAGGTGGTGGCGGTTAGGAGGAGGAGGAGGAGGAAGTCAGGGGAAATAAATAAGAGTCTGGCAGGTGTATGTAAATTGTTTGTTGGCAATGGAGAAATTTAAATTACAGTTCAATCAGAGAGGAGGAGAGAGGGGGAAGAGAGTGGTGAGCACCCTGTGATTTCCCGTCTCCACGCTTAGTTGATATTTCACTGGGTGAGGATTGAGCGCTACGGGTGCATTTCACACCCTGAATGAGAAAGGCAATCTCGCTCAGCCGACTAGAACAATAATTAGAATGGAGATTAAATAAAAATAATTAGAAAAAGTTCATCTAGTTTTGATGTATTAATTATTCCGCCCCTGCTTTATTCCAAGTCTAATTATCTGCTTCAGTGAAAATGCCAAGATTTTCTGTGAGTCATAAAAAATTACATTCATGTAATTATGTCAGCAATTTGGGGGGAAGTCAGCTAAGCAGAGCCTCAGCTCTCTACTCCCCCCCAGTTTAAAGTAAGTAACTTCTAACTACTTATAACTTATAAGTTAATACAGTCCCTTTCAAGCCAGGGGTATAAATAATAGAATGCAATGGGAGATTATTTACTCTTTAAATGAGGAGCTGTTCTCGCTGCTTTCCCAGCTCCTGACACTTCCCGCCTTGCACACTCACATGCTCTGCACACCACAATGAAAACAAGACAAGTTTTTATCCATTCTTGGTCAGTAGATAATAATTTGCATATAAATGGAAATATTTATTGTGACAAAAATAAGGAAAGGGAGATGTAGGAAGTAATATGCTCATTTTTCAAAAACTCATGGGGCCCAACTGTGATATCTGTATTTTAGAAGTCAAGCAGTTTAAAAAATAAGACGAACTGAATCTTAAAAAAAAAAAAAGAGAGAGAGAATAAATAAATAAATAGCAGGAGAAGAAAAGGAGAGGGTAACCAAGGGAACCTTTTAAGATGTTTACTACACAAATGGAGTCTCCAGAGAAGACAGCGTCCTGATGAAATATGAGAGATAGCTGTCGACATTCTGTACTTTTCTTCTGGCTGTGTCGATGGAGGCAGGCAGGCTGGAGGACTAAGCTGTAATGACTTCCCTTCCTCTACCTGACTCACCGGGGAAACCAATAAAGTTACAAAAATAAACTTTACAGATGTGGAAAATGTATTACCAAGATAGGAAACAGGTGATTACACTTGAAAGGAAATCGAATATTGAAGGTGCACCCCTAAAAAAAATAAAATAAAAAGGGGGGAAAAAAGAGTAAAGTATAAAAAAAATGAAATGCAAATGTAAACATACTTTACATTTATTTTATTCAAACTGGAAAGTGATACATAAAAGTGTGGATATCTTTAATATTTTTTGATAAGTCACCCAAGGTGGAAACGCAAACCTCAGCTTACACAGTAATCAGTCAGACCAGGCACTTTGAAAAGCAGAAAATACATAATTTCATGTTAAGAACGCTGCATAAAAGAGGTGGTGCAAACATGCTAAATGGGCTCTCATTGAAGTCAGGTTTGTTAGTTTTGTGTCTGCGCTTTTGAAAGTTAAATTACCATTCATAAGCACGTTTTTTAAAAGAGTGAACTACAAAGCATTACAACACAAAAATGCAGACATTTTCTTGCCGTTTTCTTTAATCAACTATACACTTAGAATTAATTAAATTATACCCAATATGGTGCAACAGATGGGAACACTGCTCACGAGGCTGTTAAATATACATTCAAATACAATTCATGTAAGTGCATGTACGCAGTGCAGATGTAATTGTAGTGGTGTGGGATGCGTGTTAGCCTAACCTGATTGAAATCGATAGGATACAGTAAGAAGTGTAGAGAATTACATAGTTGGCCGTTCTGGTACAGGAGAGACGTTGGCATGCTTCCTCCCCATGTAATGGCTTCACATGAGCATACATACATATCAAGCCCCACAGCAGCGAGCTCTGAACAGATAAGGGCTAAAGCTCTTTGACTTTCTATTTCCTTTTCAGAAACCCAGCTGAGACTCCAGCTGTCAGAGTTCCTGCTCCCATCGTCGCAATTCTGTTTAAATTTTTTATTCTTTTTTTATTTTAACATTTGTCCCACATTTCTGGGGCTGGTTTCAATGACAAACTGCAGCTTCATTTGATTAGAATGAAGTGTGAATAGAAACGGTTTTGTGTGTTTTTCAGAATTTTAATCATATCCTGTCTCTGAAACACACCTAATCTTGTGACGTGGAAAATATTTTTCAAAAGGAGCTAATATTTTGTGTTAGTTTTGGTTGTGTTCAGAATCAGGAATGTACAAGAAATATATATACTATATACTACTACACAGAATATTACT
Organism: Ctenopoma kingsleyae; assembly: GCA_032353495.1. NCBI lineage: Eukaryota > Metazoa > Chordata > Actinopteri > Anabantiformes > Anabantidae > Ctenopoma > Ctenopoma kingsleyae. Next base: position 13,413,539 of record JAUBNQ010000015.1, read on the forward strand.
GATTTCTTATCTGTGAAACTGCACTTCATCTGCACAATGATGGCACATGGGAATGAAAAAGCTTTTGACAGAAGAAATTGTTTTCAGAATTGAAAAAAAAAATCGTACAAGTAATGATAATATCAATTCTCATATTTTCCAAAATACACAGAAATTGACTTTGTTTCTCAATTGGACCCAACAGATTGTGCAGGATTCTAGTTTTCTTGAATTATACCTGTTTCTGGGGCCAAAAATGTACAGAGGTTCCCTTTTTCAGAATTTTACTCATGGCATTTCTTCGAAACGGTGTCGAGATAATCATGAAACAGAAACTTTCCGCTGCCACAGATGCTAATGCGATTTTTGTTCAATATAACTTTTATGTCTTGGCGTTGCCTTTGGCATAAAAAAAAACTGCAGTAACTAAAATCACTGCAAATTTGTTTTAAAAATTACATTTTTTTGTTTTTGTGTCAGTATGATCGGGAAATAACTTACTTAATGTGTTATGTAATAATAAAAATAATTACTTATTTTTGATTTGCATGCACAGTCCAACAATCGCCACATTTCGATTAACAAATTTGAATCAGACGTTTGAAAAGCATTTGTACAACACAACTGCGTGTTTCAGAGAGAATTTTTTTTTCATCGTGTGAAGCCTCATAGTTTCTCATTTGGTTTCTTTCTTCCGACCCTCTATCTGTCTCTTGCATCTGCTGAGGAGACACCAAGTAGGAGTGGTGGTTATCAGGCCCTGATCAATGCAAGCAGGAAACTTACTGATTAGAATATGAACAGACCGCAGAGAGAGGAAAATATGGCCACAAATGCACAAGAAGTCCAATCCGCTGTGTTTTGCGAGATCTTCAGCTCTTTTCTTTGCAAATAAGAGTCTTCTGATTGAATTTCAGTTTGACCACATGCAAGTGAATTTCCTCTTAATATATGAGCAAGCTGCAGTGTTATTTCTACCTTCAGTCAGGATTTGAGTCAATAGGAAGACAGACGCATGCACAAACGACCAATTTACAAGCTTTTGTCCATTTCTAAAAGCTCACATTTGCGTTCACACGAGCAACTTCTGATACTCAGAGTTGCTCCTCTTGCTTTGAGAACCAGTGGAGTGTGCGCAGGTTTCCTCTGTGTTGTGAAATGGCTATGATGTAGGGTTAGGTTTTTAAAGAAGCCCAGCAGCTTAACTGCACTTCCACCACTATTGTTAAAGTTCCAAACACTGAGTTTAGGCCGGATACACAATGCCCGGCTGATCAAGCTGTGCAGCGACTGGCACTCACTATTTATTTTCTACTTGGATTTGGAGAACATGTACTTGATGGCATGCTGTAACTGTAAGCCATTTATTATTCATTATATTTTCTGGTATTTGCAGCTGTTAGTTGTAGTTTGTAGACATGCCATTCAGGGACTTGATTATATCGTCCATCACTCATTCATATTGTTTCCATTTCATATACTATATACAGCATGTCTTTAGCAGTACGCTTATAAATCAATGAATTCAACTTGTATTAGGGAAGCACAAATTTTATATTTGCTTAACATTTGCTCTTTTTCTTCTTTATCACTGCATGTCTGGATTGTAGAGTATTGAAGATGCTAGGATTCTTTTAGTGAGAATTTTCCCCGTGTTTTTGTGGAATAAACTAAAATAAATGTAGATTTAAGCAGTCCAGCAGCAAGCAGTTGTTAAAAAATTGCACGAGGAAACTGACTTGATACGCTTTATTCCAGAAACAAGAGAGAAACTCATAACTGATGACAACACATTTGAAGAAAAGAGATTTCACGCATTTGATGAAAACACACTGAAGATTCGAATGCGTGCGTTTTGGGTTTTGGTAAAACAGGGTGTCCACTGATCAGGTTTGGTAGTTTGCTGCCATCAGCGTGAATGAGAGAAAACAAGATGACTGTGTAGTAAGTCTTCACTTTGACAGACTACAGTCAGCTCTGTGGAAGATTTGGCTTCCTTGTGGGAGTGTCAAAATGTGTATATTGGTGTTTGTACAAATATTGACTCATACCGTGTGTGTATGTTAGTTATTAACTGCATTAAGATGCAGATGAAAGGGGAAAGCGGTACAAGTCCTGGTCAGTGAGATGTGTTGACTTACCTGCCGCCTGCTATAAAGTCTGCTTAAGATTGTGCTGTTGAGCCAGAAAAAAACATGATTTAGTACAAGATATGATTAATATAGAAATGTAGAAAGCGTTTATATAGAAAATAACATTAGACTTACTGAAAAGAAGATGTATCGGTTTCTACTTGTAGTGATTATCTGTAAGAAATTTAAAAATGAACTCCTTATGTCCCCTTATTGTTGGAGAGTTACATGCATCAGAGTTAAAAGTTAATGATCTTTGATGTCACCAGTACTTGCTGTACATATTTGGAGTGACAGTGAGTTTGAAACATCCTCTGTGCAGGATTTCATCTACAGAACTATGTTATCTAAAAGTAAGTAGCACCAAATCAGCAAGTACAAGGCTAGATGATGTTTTGGTATATTATGATGACATTAGAAGAGGTCACATATAAAACTGCTCATTTTTCACAGCCTTACTTCTTTGCTGTGGCCAAGAAACATGACTATTATTTCCTGAAAAATATCCATTAACAACAATCAGCGACCTCATAAATTCCCAGTCGGGCAGCCAACGAAAACACAACACAATCAATCCAATTTCTTTCCCTTAAAAAAAAAAAATTACTGCTACAAATTACTGCCACTCATTATTTTCATTGCTGCCATTTTGACTGTTACAAACAAGAATCCAGCGATCGTATCTGGTAGACAACTTCCTGTTGTTGGACCAGGCATTTTGTTTTCCGTTATTGTTTCTATGCAACAATCTTTGTATTTATCCAAAATAGGAGGCACATAAAACCTAAATGTGCTTCCGACACAATGTTTGACGGATTTCAGGCTTGAGAAGGAGCCATGGTGCATAGGAGTGTTTTCTTTAGATTGCTATTTAGAGCCAGTTGTCTTTGGCCAACAGAAGGCGCCAAGTGGGGGGATCGAAAAGAGAGGGCCTATCAATTACTGACCCCACTGGTCAACCTCCTGACTCATTTGGACTCCCATTTTCTACACAAATAACACAGACACACACACACGCTATCTTATGCACAGAGTCACAGGTTAAGTCTAGGGTTTTTGGAAGGATCCCATGGTGAACATAATTTCTTAATGCATTTTGGATCCCATGGAGGCTGTCCAAAGAGTAGGCCACACGGGACCTCTCTGCCAACTCTCATAATAGGATTGAGTGACTGTGTAGCATGTGATGACTTCACATCTTTGCAGTTTAAATAATTCAGCAATTTCTTTAGCAATTTGCCTTCTCTTCATTGTATTCTTACAATTGTTCTCTTTTCTCCATATTATCCCACTTGCGTGCATGTGGCGGTGGCAGTTGTGGTGGTTGCTAACATCTTTGACATGCAAAGGGAAAATAAAGCTGTCACAAATTGGCAAGGTCGAGTTCCTCCTCTTGGAGGTTTGTTATTGCTATGTCTAAAGCAAGAAGGAGGTAGACACTTAATTGATCGACAGGCTCTCTGGGATTTAGTAATGATAATCAATATTGACACATGTTTTCTGTCTTCAGCATAACTCATAAACATCCCCACGCAGGGAGCCACACAACTGGCTGGGTATGCGCTCGCCTACAGCAGCCAAACAAAAACAAACCATGTTCAAATTTAGACTGGAGATGAAATGGAAAATGTTTGCTCAGACAAGCTTTTGACCTCTGTGGGTTTTAGATGGATGATTCAGATGCTAATTTTGGATTAAAACCACATAGGATTTTAACCATCATCAAAAACAAAGTGAGATCCTCACATATTTGTTTTATTTTATTATCAGAATGACTGGTCCTGGTGACACATCTACAGTATTACCGTATCCAGTGTAGGTTCAACGCCGGTTCAGGCAAGTTACAGTAAGTCAACATTGCTCATCACGAGTTTCCAAATGCTCAACCAATATTTGTTGCTGTGAGTCAAAGGTAAGATATGAGGCCTGTGATAAAGCGGTAAAGAGCAATCGAATGACGATTTAAGATACAGTCAGTCCAATCAGTAACTATGTTTTTAAGTTCAAAACGTCATGCTCAGGTTGATGGAATGTTTGAGTGTAAGATTATAAAATATAGCTGTTTTTAATAACTTGGCAGGCCCAAAATATTAGTCATATTTACTTAGTTATACTTGCAAGAATAAGAGGAAGTTACAGTACATAAATACCAAAGATTTACGTAGGTTTGAAGCATATTATGCATAAATAATGTATGCATGTAATGCATGTCTGTAACATTGTGTATGTTGGATGATGTAAAATGTGTAAAAATTAATAATGGCATATTAAATTATGAGATTTTTATAAGTCTTGAATATCAATATTGGTATCTGCATTAAAAATCTAGATTCAATCAAATGGTTTTATTTCTTCAATCATCATTTCTTGACCTGAAAACATTCAAAGTCCAGATTTAATATCAAGGCGTTGACCTGCTGTGCTGAAAACCTTTTTATTTGTGTCTTTAAAAGATGACTTTACGTTGGAGGGGCATGCCAAAATGAAGAAAACAATCAATGCAGAGTAGAAGCACAAAAGTTGCAGCTTTTGTGCAAAACTATTGGTCTCAGCTTTTCCGTAACAACATGGCAGCATTTTTTTTTGGAAGCAGAAGGTCAGGGTCTTGATGGCACAAAGGGGTTGGTGACGATGAAAAAGAACATTTGGGTCACTGGGCAATTACCAACGCTCTCCATCACCATAAATGGACCCACACATACTCCCCCCTCAATTAATGCATTAGAGGGGTCAGAGGTTATCCAAGCACCGGCCTCTCTGCCAGAACTGGGGGGGAGCGTCATAATCCAGGAAGTGTGATGCTCAAACCTGATTGGCTGCGCTTGATTGTTCAGCTAAAAGAGAGGCGGTGGGGATGCGAGGAAGGTGCTGTGCGTTGTGTGTTAGCTGTAGTTCCCTCTTACTGAAAACCTGAAATGAAAAAGCTGTGACTTTGGCTGAAAGTAGACAACATTCTTAACCATTTACTTTAAATATGAATAAACACATTAGCTTTGAGAAGAAGAAGGCAACACAGACGTGCACACTGTACCACATAAAGAAGCTGTTGCTGTTTATTTATTCAAATAGTTCTATGACTGGTGTATTAGGATGGCTTTCATCTGTCAGGTAAAGGTGTAACAGTCGTCTTCTTTTGTGTTTCTGTTATGGGGCTTTAAAGCGAGAGCACCGTCAGTTGTTGCGCCTCGGGCCAAATTCCACATGCATGCTGAACACACACAAACTCGCACACTTCACTGGTTAAAGCTTTCTAGGAAATGTGGGTTGACCTCTGCTTTCGTTGCTACACCCTGTAAAGAGAAGTGAAGCCTGTGATCGTGTGTGCAGTAAAACATTTAAAAGAGAGATGTGGTCATCTGTGTTCCTGTCAGCTTCATTACCAGACACATTCCAATAACTCATGAGGTAGATGTGGGAGTTTCAGCACCCCCTTTGGTATTTGTTGCTGCTCATGCCACAGAACAGTCTACTTTACAATCTGATTTATAGCTGGCTGATGCTGGCCTACTGGGACGTGGTTGTGGGTTTGTGACAACTATCTGAGCTCATTTTTAGTGAGGAGTTGATCAGTAGTGTTGTAAATGTCTTAAAGGTAAAAGATAATTGATCCTCCAGGTGGAAAAATGTGAAAAGAATGTCAATTCTTGTAATAAAAGTGGTTTTATATGTTGGAAACGTAGTGAGATGTGAAGCTGAATAGTAAATCATATAAAAAAAATTGTGTTTTGTTAATAACATTTTATAACCAAACCAACTGTTGAGCGTAACTTGAATAACTGGAAGTCAGTGGGTTGAAAATGTCTTCATTGTGACTCATTTACAGCTGGTTCAAGGAATATTTTTGATGTGAAAAACCAGGATGTGACGAGAATGACTAACCTAGTAGTTTACTACAGGCGAACAAATTAAGACAGAGATGAATCTTCATCCTTTCTGTCTCTACTCATCAGATACCGATATTATTTTAGACGTTCAAACAGACCGTTGAGTTGTCTTGTGTTCAAAACCCCAAAACATATGTAGATATCAGCTGTGGGTCAAAATCTCATATCAGCCAGATCTTCTTATGCAAGCAGAGAATATGTTTCATCAGAAAGTAAAGTTGAGAGAGTCCACGAGAAGCATGACACAAGCTGATACAGAGACTGAAATGGCAGAAAAGGTTGGAGTTGCACTCCATCACCACCAGTCAATCATTCACCAATAATACCAGTTAAAACCCTCCCTAAAGCACTTTGCATTTCTTTGTATGAGTGTGTGTGCATGCATGTGTGTTTACAAGGGTAGTTGAGGCCATGTTATATTAAGTTAGAGTGTGTGTATGTGTGTGTGTGGAGGGGGGGGGTTGCACACACAGGGACAGAGCCTCTTTCTCAGTGGCGAGACTTTGAAGTCAGGGCAGTTCTCTCTTTGAGGTGGTCTATCCCCCGTTCTCAACAGCGTTAATCATGCGTGAAGAGAACACGCTCGCTCTGTGGTCGACCGGGCATCGCTACTGATGGCTTTCCTTAGTCTGCGTGTAGGATGGAGGGGTTGGGCTTGAGGCAGGGGGGTGACAGCTCTGATTAGCATGGCCGTGGGCTAACACACTAAAAAGAGTGCAACAAATAAATATACAGGGTCAACTCGTTCAATCGTAGCTACAAAGGTAGAAGGCTTCAAGGCGATTTTGAAAATTACAAGGAAGATTTTTTTTTTTCCTTTACCAGCCAATAGAGAGGAACTCTGCTGCAGATCACTTCTAGGGATAGTAAAAACTTGCAAAATTGTACTCTGTAAGACCAAAAATATGTGGACACATACTTATATTTGCTTTTGGTGTCAGACTAGTTTTTATAGTTTGGTCTCAACTTCGTCATTCCATTTAGGGGATGTCTTATTTACAGACTATGGCTCCCGCACTGCACTTGTTATTTTTTCTCTGTTAACACGTTTCATGCATCCAGGGTGGAGTGGATACTAAAAACAAAACTAAATTAATTACTAACTAAATTAAAGTATAAATCAAGAAGCATTGAAGACAGATTGAAATCAGAGTTGGATTTTGTCAGGATATGTATCGGGTAGTTTTCCTGTCGGTTATTACAGGAGACAGATGCTGTTAGTGGCTCCAAAGATGATAAACCAGTGTAGTTAGTGTTCAGAATGGTATGCGAGAGGTGGATGCATT
>JAUBNQ010000015.1:13425709-13437534 GCA_032353495.1 Ctenopoma kingsleyae
GTGTCTGCCTTTCCTCTCCCCTCATCAGCGCACTAAGAATTGAGCTTTGTACCATACAACTCATGTTACCTCAACTTTACCCTGTGGAGGAACCAGTCAACGGGAGTGACATGGCTTTGTTACCCTGTAAACGACTGTGGGAACGACCCAGAAGAGTTGTGGGTTAGCACCTGGTCACACTTCGCTCTGCAACACTGCTCTTAACACTGTGACTCATAAAGTTCCTAAACTAAACCAAATATTTAAGCAAGTTAAAAGAAAATAGTAAAATGAAAAATGAATCATTTGTATTTAAGACACAGCTGCAAGAGTCAGGTATCCAATCTATTGCAGCAGATGAATACGTCTGTAATAAATTACAGATGAGCTGAATAAAAACATAACTTGTCATTAGCAACAGTCTAGTTTTTCTTATGTGGACTGTAAGTTGCTTTCATATGTGTGTGTTTGTATATTCTTTGTTCCATATACAGTAGCTCTCTGGTCCCCTTTTGAAATGATTTATTTTTTTTTATCTTAAGTACCACCGTGAAGTTTTATAGAAGAACTTTGCCATATGCACATTACTGAATGAAAATTACACATTAAACTTTAAATGGAAATAGAAAAAATAAAAAGCTTACAGAGCAGCAGACCGGCAACAAAGTCCTTTCTTGATTTGATCAATTTCAATGAGAGCTGCAGCAGTTCCACAGAATCCTTCCTGTTGGAACACCTGGCTGTTTAAGGGGGCTCTTCGACGACCTAGAGGTCCTGGGGCCGAACCTGGGGCTTCCTTAGGCTGAGCCCCGAGGCCACCATGCCTTTTGTCCCCAGGACGACAGCACCGCTCAGATTCCTCGCTCCTATTCCCAGCTTCGTAAGAGAATACCCCAACTACATGGGGTCCAAAGAGTGGTCATGACCACAAGTGCGTGTGAATGCATGCATTTGTGTCCATGTGCTTGTTGATCGGTGTTCTTAATGGAGTCACTGGGAGGATGTCCACGGACTACAGCTGACTGGAGCTGAATAGTGCACCTGTATCATTGTTAGAAGTGCACCGCCCTCACCCATCACCCTTGACTTTTGCCCTGTAACTGTAAACCTGGAAATACTGGAAGACAGCAGGGATGTACTAGACCTCCCAACGTAGGGAATGTGTGTGCGCACCATGTGTGACTCTCACTATAGGGAGTGAGACCTGTTTACACACACACATTGGGATGACAATGCCTTCCTTGTGACAGCCTGATGCTGGTCCCCACCATGTGTGTCATTTAATTCTACAGTGAAAACGTGGTTCAAGCTTAAAGTAAGATTAGGGTTTGGGTGAAGGTTATGATATGGGTCAAGGTCAGGCAAGTGGTGCTTATGGTTAACATTAAGATCTCCAGTAAATGAATGTAAGTCGGTGTAAAGGCCCCACGTGTGAATTTGCATTGTATCCACACCAGGGTGTGCATGACGGCATGCGTACGACGTGCGTGAACAGGTCATCTGTGGATTCTGTTTAGCATGAAACTTCAAGGTAGTGTTTGCTGATTGAAAATGCAAAACTTCCTACGTGAGAGAACAATAGTCTTGAGTCCCAAGTCCAGGGTTCAAACAAAGGGCCCAGGAAGTGTACAGAAAGCCTGTTTGGCAGCTTCGAACATGTGAAGCCAGCTGTGAAGGACATTAGGCTGAATTACATCGTACAGTGTGTTTGAGATGAGAACTCGGAGACAAACTCCCTCCTTGGCCCCAGCTGCCCCTTTAAGACCTGGGTTATTACGGGCTTTATTGTTATTACTGCCTGTTTTTTAAAGGGGCAGGCGAGCCAGGGGAGTAATCCGCCTGTCAGCACTCACATTAATGGCCTAATTGGTCTCTTCACTCCCAGTCAAAACCTAGGCCTCAGCCTTACGGAAATGCTAAGCCCTCAGAGCCCCTCGCGCTTAAATAGAAATGCATGATGTCTCTGCAAAGTGGAGCTATCACTACCCTTCACTCTCTCATTCACATTGTTGTCATTCCTGTTTCTTTCCCTCTTTTCTGTTTCTCTCAGTCATGCTGTGCGTAGTTTGTGGCTCCAGCTAGAAGGGAACTTCAGTGGGTTTAACTTACAGGACATAATAAGCAGCTGACTTCAAGGACTTTACATACAAGAAAGAATGGATTGTTGGCGAGTTATCTTTTACTCACAGCAACTTCTTGAAACTACTTTTAAAAATAACTGACTTAGTGTCCCACACTGCTAGATATGCACTCTGTGTGTTGATCTGCCCTCAGTGCCTTACAGTGCACTAGATGAGATCAATTCACCTTCAAATGTCAGGGTTGGTTGCTTTTCTATATATATGCCTAAAAATGAAAATGTATTTTATTTATTTGAATCATTCACCTATAATAAAAATTTCACTACACTTTTGTGAACATTGCAGCAAAAGGAAAAGCGGTTGATTACATGCATACCTTGCATAAACCCAGTTTTCCCAAATTAATTTCAGATGTCTGGTCGGAATCCTGGCAGAGTGTATGCTCTTCTCACAAGTTATGACAACACGTCTGTGCTAAACCCAAACTGCCTCCAAAAACTAGTCGACTATCTGCACTTCATCCAGATAAAACTGGACTCACTGTTGGATCTTTTGGCTCTCTTGTCTCTTTGGTATCCGTCAGTATAATCACATCACACACCAGCCTAGTTGGTGAATGTGAGTCTGTTGTATCCAATTTACTGATGCCACTTCACATGATTTCTGCATATTGAAGTGCAGATCTTTCATTTAGCTCATTTCAAGCCAACAGTGTTGCAGCTTTAAATCTCCCCAGCACAGCTTCACTGTTCCACTGGTGGCCGCTGGGGACTTGAGTGGATCAGTTTAAGGTGTTAATGCTTTGCTTCAGGGCACTATAGTAGGAGGGTATTCCCTAGGTGACATCAGAAACCTTCTTTTCAACTCTGCTTAAATTAGTAAAACACCAATTTAGATCGTTTAACACCATCTTTAAGCGATAACCATTTTCGAATCAAAAAACGTCGCACTTTCTGTTTGGGTGACAATCTCAGATTTTATTTCCCACGATCTAATTGTTTAGATGGCAGGCAGCATTTCTAAATGTCATCCTGCTGAGCTTTCCCCACAAGTCATGTGCAGGAGAGGTCAGCTGCAGTGTGAACGCAGCTATCTGCAGACAGGGGGTTAGCCAGCTAAATGAATGGATTAGTACAATGTGAACCTCCACAGATGGATGCAGTTATTTTATCATTTCCTAAACTTAATTAAATCAGCACAAGAGTGACAATGACTGCGACAGACGCGGGAGCGTTTGATTCCTATCAACATAACTGGCAACTCAGTAGTTTAATTTTCAATTTGGCCCCTTTCTCCTGCTCAACACGCACCCGTGCGTATATACTGGTGCTCCCTTGCTAGATCAACCAAGATGGGGAGGTTAGGGCTTTGAGTTTGGGGAGGTGAGGGAGTAGAGCTCAGTTGGCGGTTTAGTAGGTTTATGCGTGCTTTGGGCGGTGGGGTTTGGGGAGAGCTCATGTGTTAGTGTAACCGAAGCTGTCATCCAGCCCCAGGGTCACCTCCCCAAAGCACGCCGGCTGTCTCTTTTAATAGACTAAACACATATGTCTCTCTATACCAACACATGACGAGGAAAGAGAGAGGGGGAGAGAGAGAGAGAGGAGGGTGGGAGGCGGGAGAGAGTGTGGATTGACTTCATAATTGACTTGTCACAATTCTCTAATGGTTAATGGAAATTGATAATAACATGAGACATTGCCATTTGGCTGCATGTCACACTGTGCTTTGATGAGCAGAAGCTGCAGCCAGTTTCCGCCATGTGTCACTGAATGCATCAGAAACAACAATCAGTTAATGACTGAAACCAACACTTGGTTAACACTTTCTGTGACTAGCACTATATATAGTGTGCATAATGAAACGACTTAGGGAAAACTTTTGCCTCTTTTTTTCATCATAGTGGTTTAGTGGCTGATGCAAGATCATGTTTTATAAGTAATCGAAATAATATAATTCCCTAAATGTTAATGAGTTGTAATCTGTTAGCAGAATCAGATACCAGTGTATTATCTCACTCAGTCAACTTCCAGTGCACATATGATAGATTATGTTCTACAATTATCATAATTATCTTTGTTGATGAAGTAGATTTAAGTTATAGTCAGAAGTGAGTCATGCACTGCTGCAAGTTGCTTTTGGGGAAGTAGTTTTCATAGGCTAAAGCATTATGATGATGTTTAATTAGCTTATATCATGAGTCAATTGTTTAATAAATGCTAAAATATACTGTTAAAAATATTACACCACTCTAAATAATAATAAATGCTTGATTGCTCTGATCTATGTACTGTGCTCAGTTTTAAAAAGGCCAATTCAGAGCTAAGGAAACAGTTAGTAAGACTCATATGAATCATCAGCCAAGTTAAAAGATGATCTGTCCTTACTCTCACCGCCAGAAATGTTATTCAGATGTGATTAAAAGAATTTTCCATGTTTGTTGGTGTTGAACTAGTGGACTGTTAAAGAATAAGAATACCTGGCTACCACTGTGTGCCAAGAAGCTGCAGATTTCAGAGGCCGGACAAAAGGAAGGTAGGCTGGTGCCGATGTAAGCAAGTGGAGGAGGTCTGGAAAGTGAAAAAACAAAACTGTTTGGAGTAAAGCAGTTCAGTACTTCAGTGTTTTCATGCAGGTATTGGATATAGGATGCAATGTACGTTCACTTTATGAAAAATATAATTAACTTATAATAGTTATTTAGATGCTTTTATGTCAGAGCATCGCATGTGAAAACGAGCCGTTGACAGCAGACGTCTCAAAACATTTGTGGTGCAGTGAATAGTGTCACTGAATGTAGGTCAGTGTGGCTGAAAGCTGGTGTGTTTTCTATTGCACCTTAGTCAGAATTTAGTCATTTAGTCATTGCACCATGCCTGTTATTCAAACGGCACCTAAACTAAGCTAAAACCAAACAGCTTGATGTTGTTGACTTTTGAGGAAATTAAACTGAAATTTGCCACAAAATGGCTTTACAACCAAACGCGGCTTCGAAGGCGACTGATTTTATTTAATTTTTTTCACGGTGGATGTGGTCAGCTTAAATTCATGTTAGTTACAAAGAAAATGTGAAAAATGAGTGTCATCGATCGCATTTCTGTTTACAGTGTGTTTGCTCAGCACCTACGTATGCATCATTTCAAAATATGACTCATTTGGTGATTTAACGCTGACCACAACCGCGGCATCCTATGACGGCATAAAATACCTACTGTTGTATCACTTTCGGTAATAAGTTAGGTAGCCACAGAGCTAACTCGCTACTTTACGTTTAACTTTACTTATACTGTCGTAGATATGATTTCGATGTTTGATGAGTTGTATATAAATGAATCACTTTTATCTATAAATTATTTTTGAAATTAGTAATAATTCATATTACTTCTTAGAGGCCAACTGTGTTCAGGAGAGTTTGGAGGAGGAGGAAGGGGAATAGAGGGGTTCTCTCAGGGCAGCGGGTGGGGGGTAGCAGTGCAACAGAAGGTATCCCCCTTCAACCCTCCTCCCAAACAGGCTAACGGCCTCTTTGGAGAGCTGCTGGCTGGCTGTGCTGTTGAACTTGGCCTTGCCGTCACTCCAGGGTAACCCAACACCCGACACAGAGGGGCCTGACAGACCTGGGTACGGGGGGAAGCTGGGAGGGCAGGGGCCCACTGGGATGCAGAGTGCATTTCAAACCCATCAGTGTCAGTTAGTTCACTAAGTGGTGACATAATCACCATCGCCATGGCTGCTCCTCTGGGAGAGCCAGGCAAGGAGGGAGAGGTGATGGGAGCCCCAGGCCTCCTCCTCTTCCCTCCGATGCCCCTCTGGGATTAGTGTGGTGACGCTCTAACCAAACTGCTCTTCTTTGCACCGATACTTATTTCTGGCAACTTATAATATAAATATATACTCTAGTACAGAATATTCTAAAGGCAACTAAGAGCAATGACATTTATTAGCTTGTTGTACAACTATTATTATGTGTATAACGTTATACATGATGCACAACAAGCACAAAAGCCACATCATCAGTCCTGTATGCTTATGATGTACAAAACTGCAGCAATACTGCATTAAAACTCACAACTAAGGTGTTGCACTTCACCTGCAAACGCTGTCATACTTTTTCTACTGTCCTTCCGTGAACACACGCACACACAGACACACACCAACCTGTGTCACTATGAGTTTATAACCCAGATGTCACAAAGATAGAGATGGCTGTTGAGTGACAGTGTTGTGGCAACCCAAGAAAAAACATATAGGTTACCTTGAGTTGGTTAAACAAGGCGATGCCTGACATTTGCTGATGAACCCACCCTACCAGTAACAACACTCATTCTATAGTAATATATCTCATGTGAGTCATGTACCATCAAACAAAATATGACATTTCTAATTTCAAATGTTAATATGGATGCATCAATGTGTAGAAAAGACTTTTCTGTTGTGGCAGCTGAGTTGGTTTTAGCTACTTTATGCTGGTTACACTTGTTGGCTTTGCCAACCAGTCTCAAGTTAATGTGTGGGTCACATCATGGTCAATGAAATACTGGATGATTTTACTATTTGAGCATTTATCAGTTGTTAGAGGTTTAGATGTCACAAAAGGTTCAAGTTAAAGTGGAAAAAACTAGTTTAAGTTGTTGATCTAGTTTAACTGTGAGCTGTATTTTATAGCATTATCATATTCAAGTGTAACTAGTAGCTGTACCGATGTGTGATGGTTCCCTCTGGTAGGAATACTCGGCCTCAGTTGTGTAATCCATCAGATCTGCCCACAACATATGAAAACATCGTTAAAACATGCATGCTTTGAAAAAAGATGGACTTTAACATGCAGCAACATGGCTCCGTTTTAAAAGTTATTTACAGATAAAAGCATGTATGTTAACAAAAATTAACATAGTTAATGAATTCAAACTGCACACTCCATATGATTTATTAAAATGCACTGAAGTTTTAATTCGCACTTTAACTTCATGTGAAATTAAGATTTTTATAAAACATATATTTTAATATATGTGAATTTATTACGTGTAAAATGTTCAAAGAATATATTTTTTTCTTGTTTATTAGTGGAACAAAATACAAATCAGATCCAATAACGTTGTTGTGAAACAATAAAAGTGGGAAAACTTGCTACCTATGTGCAGCGTGGGTAAATAGTTAATGCTGTTTTTGTCAACGTATTGTGAAACTAATAAAAAGCAGTGTGGGACTGGTAAGACAGAATGTAGTCATAACCATACACTGTTTCATAGCCTAAGTTCCTTATTTAAGTAAGCACCTACTGCTTGCAGCTCTGAAGCTGAACCTTGTTTCGATAATTGTGATTTGTTCTGTGCTTAATTACTGACTTTCAGTGTTAACATTGGTTTAATGGTGAGGTGACAACTTAAATGTCCTAATGAAGTCGCTCTTGAGCAGTGATGCGCTGCAGTGACTTCGCCACGGTTTTGTTTCCTGTTTCAACCACATGAATGGTGAGGAAACTACAGGGCTGTCACATTAAGACAACAGGTCAGATCCAAATGACTTGCCTGACTTTTCACAGAGAACTTGAAAGTAAAGCTGTTTCTCACATCCTACCTACATGTTTCCACTTGAAAATCTGAAAAGGAAGGAGTGTGTACGACCCTCCCGCGCCTCCTTCCTTCCTTCCTGCTACTGCTCTTAAGGTTACAGGCCGCCCCATGCTGCTGCTGCTGCTGTTGTTGTTGTTGTTGTGGTGACATCGAGTTTTCCTCCCCAAATGATCAACAGTATTTCCTCTGTAGCTTTGTCTTTATGTTTTGGGGTTTCTGTCTGACTGCACAGTAAATCCCCCCCACAGCTGGAGAAGCATGAACAAACTTGGTCTGGTCATTTTTCAGTCTAGCTGCGGATTGTTGCATATTGTATTTTGTTAAACGATAAGAAAGTAAACAGCACAGAGCCATATTTATAATTGTGAAGTTAAGATATTAATAAGTGTCACCTCTACTTGAGCTGAACTGATTTACAGGCCGGTTTGGATGGTTGTTTTTTCCTGTGTGCCCGCTCTGGCTCTCATTTAGCTGTAGATGAACTCCATCACAGGATATTAAAGTTGTACCATTCTCAAACTTACGCTGTAGTGTAGCTTGGTTCCTTATTTCATCTGTCATGTCCTGTGGGGGGTACTCAACTGCAAAGCTGGCGTTCTACTGAAAATGAATGGCAGCTATCGCTCCATCTATCTACACCTATCCTGGTGATTGAAAAAGGTAGGAATACAAAATACTGTAAATTCGAGTAGCACTGATTCTCAAAATATTACACAGTTGATTAAAGGGGCTATATAAGAGCATGTTTAATGGTCCAAACAGAATCTGTAACAAAGCTGACTTACATTAAAGGGAACTTCTGAAGTAGCTTGTCTTTTATCAGTGCAAGGTGATAATTAAATGTACAGTATATACAGTATGTCTGAATCACTGCACCTGGAAACGCATGTTTTACATAATTATTCATCTACCATGAAATTGTGACTAACTGATTCTCACCTTTTTAGGTACTCATTCATATAAACACGAGGATGTGGGATGTTCTGTTCTGTACCTTATCTCAGCTGCCACCATCATACATCAAAAACACAGATGAGAAAGTAGCTGACGTTCTTTTTTCTCTTCCTTTCTTTTTTTTTTCTTTTCTTCTTATTTTTATCTTTCTGTGGCTTCTGTCGTTTAACACACTAACCTATGAGTGGTGTCTCTTGGTCCAATCTCACAGAGGATGATTATCATATTGCAAAGGTACCAGACCTCACTGTTACACTATGCAGACTACAACTGCCAGGGCCAATAGCATTACCTTTATGCCTATGCAGTGAACTTTACCTGATTGTTTTTCTCCACCACTCAGTCATTTCCAAATGACTGGGATAAAATGTGAACAAGCCTCAGGATGACATGATCCCCAGTGACGCTCTCCTTTCCATCAACGCTGCCTATCTAATGATGGACAAGACAATGGAGCTTATCAAACAGGGCTGATAACACAGCACCCAATTAAGATATGCTCTCTCTATCACACAAAGTGTGTCCACTATCACTATCAAAGGGTCAAGAAAAGAGAGGGGGAACTGAATGAGAAGGGTAAATGAAGACGCCCTGTAACCAAAACAGAGTATTTTGAAATATGTCACTGGAAGATCGCCCCTAAAAGCAGGCACATTTGATGGAATTTGTTTTTGTGGATACTGTACATTTGGAAAGAATGCGTGGATTCACTGTTTCAGAGAATTGCCTAATATCGGGGTAGTGGGCACTAGATGGCACTAATGAATGGTTATTGATTAGTGAATGATGGCTCCTGTAAAAATGCTCATTAATTATTGTTCCTTATGAATAATTTCTCTGAGAGGTTTTCAGTTTTCACACAGAAAACTATTAAATATATAGCTGCTCTCAAAATATGAATGAAATATGTACTGTTAAGCATTTATACATGTAGGTGAAAATGTTTTGTAAGAGAGTTAGTTATCATATAAGAGAGTACATAGAGACATTATGTGCAGATCTCTCCTCTTCAAGGCTTTTCTAGATTTATATATTGTGCTTGACCACAATATTCTAAATACATTTGTCTTATTTCTTCACGCAGTTACTTGTGTTTTGTGCTGCAAATTTAGATTCCATTCAGCACAGAACGATCAAACTTATGTGCTTAAAACAAATCTGGAATTAATGACCTTTTAACAATTCATTTCATGGCGTTCTTTTTCTTCATCTGCTCATTTTACAGTTTCAGAACATTCATTGAATGCGTTCAGTCAGAAAGAGGCAGATCCCACAAACTCTTTTGATTCTTTATTTGAGTTTTTAAATTCGTCTTAAATTCAGTTCCAGGTAGCATGATATACCTTGACCTTCTCAGATGCAGATTTTTGAGAACTGTGAGGTGATTTGTTTCTCACGGGATTCTTCGAGAGTGAGCGTGTTTTCTTCAAATGGTGGTTTCACATGCTTTATTTAATGTTTTCTCACTTTAAAAAGTCACTGTATGTGCCAATTATGACATTGATAATTAAAGGATTTAAACAACAGTTATAAAAAAATACTCAAAGTGTACATAATATGAAGCTAAATCTGAATACATCTTTTTATTAGCACACAAATAAGTACAGTACAAGAAGCAACATTTTCAATAAGGATCAGTTGGAAAACAGAACTACTTATGATGAATCTACAGTTTAAGCTGCTATTATATACACCATGAACGCTTAATAAAAAAAACAACAGATTGTGCTTAATTAGCTACAACTGAGGCAATAACAAAATGATGAATTCAACAGGTGCTCAGAGCTCATGCAGTCTTCATGCAGTTCAGTACAGACTTGATCTTGCTTTTGCAGAGACATGTCCACTTAGTGTAGATGTCAAACCTCTGGTGCTTATGAGAAGGCCAGGGAGCAGAGTGATAATGGAGGCCTGCGATGGCCGGGTTAGCTATCGTACAAACGGGGGTCATCGCTCCCGACCCCGTCTTGTGCCGCGGCAGCCCTCTAATCGCCCATCTGAGCTCCGTGCGCCACTATCCTCCTGTTTTGTCGCCGCGCCTTATCGTAGGCAGAGGCTTAATCTATACCAGTGATAAGATATGTGCCCCTGCATACACACAAACGCATGCACTTTTACACACTCTTCACACTACTGCTGTCGACCAGTGATGCTGTGGTATGTGCGTGTCACAGCCGCGTCACTGACTGTTTGATTATTCATTCTCATATTTATGTAGAAATACTGGGAACTCCCTCATTTCCCAATTATTAATTCATTAATTTTAATCCAGTTTTGTGATACATGCATGAAAATGCACAACACTCAGCATTTTGTCTGATTATGGGGTGAAAAACATATTGTTTACTCATCTCTGACTGACCAAAGTAACCGCAGTAGTGTGAGTGAAACTGTTTATCCTGTTAAAGAGGTTTTGCACTTGGACTTTTTCTTCTTGACTGCAACAATAAAATGCCCCACCGATATACTATCTGTTCTCGCATACTTCCTCTCATTAACAGCTAAAGAACAGAATAGGAAATGAAGAGCAACAACATCTGAGTTCAAAGATTAGATAAAGCAGGAGTAAAAGAAAAGAGGTTTGTCTCAAAGAGTACGTGTCTTTAGGTAGCCATATGAGATCACCCTCTCTTAGCGTCTTCATGTGGTTTAGGTAAGCTGTGAGACGTGAAGGACGGAAATGGACAGAGAGAGAGAGAGAGAGAGAGAGAGAGACGGGGAGAGAGGTCATCTTTGCAAGAGTCTCGGTCTCTGCAGAGTCTGAGCCCATCGTCTCTTGGGGACAAAAAGTGACGGTGCACACATTTTCACTACAACAGCAGCCCCGTTAAACGCTTCAGACCAGTTAAAAGGAATAACAATTAGCATCTCCCCCTTTTTTTAATCATTAAATGCTGCATTAATGTTTTTAAAATAAGTAGAACGAACATTTCATTTGCAGGAGGTGGCTACAATTACAATACTCTTCTTATTTTAAAACTGCAGTAGCATCCTTTATTAGAACCAAACATCAGATGAAAACATCACATAAAAATAATGTTGAGTATATTTAGTGAGCTGCTGCAGAGGGACACACATTAGAGCTATTATTAATAAAAGAAAGATACAGGCTACAGCTACATCATGTCACATCAATCTCTTTTCAGCAGCAACATGCTACTCTTTGGGATACTGTTAAATAGACGGTGCAGAGCCTATTCAGAAAAGTGAATTTAAAAAAAAAAAGTTTGCAGGAGATTTG
>JAUBNQ010000015.1:13437634-13456282 GCA_032353495.1 Ctenopoma kingsleyae
AGCAGCTTCTTTTGGATATTTTTTATTTTAAACTAAAATTTATATTTCTTCTGATGTATTACGAGCAGGCTACCTCCCTTTTTTCATACTTATTTGCTTATCAGATGAAGTGTGAATATCGATTTCCCGGATATAGAGTGATAAGGTTATTTACAAGGCCAGTCCCTCGATGAACACTGGTGAATATTTTATCCAGCGTGGATTATAATGAGTGATTAAGCTCAGTCAGACCCATATCACCAAAGCCATCCTTTTAATAACTCACTATATCGATAAACATGCTTAATGTGATTCTGTGACTAGTTATAAGCTGCTTGCTGGACCTCTAAACAGAAATTTAGATTTACTGCATTAAAAAAAAAAAAGAAGCTGTAAGCTGTGTGACGCAGTGTGCTGCTGCTGTGCCCCCTCTGAAAGTTCCCCGGTAAACACGTTGAATTGAACACAGTGCTGTGAGTGTGTATGCGTGTGTCGAAGGAACAGACTTTAAGGAGCCTGAGAGGGACCCATATAATGGTGCCTGATGACAAGGCAAGTGATCTGGGCTAGTTGGAGAGTGAGCTGTGTGGCTGTAACCTAAAACACACACAAAACACCACAACAGACTCACACACACGCTCACAGAAACGATAGTCGCTTCTCACTTTCTACAGGACCTGACAATATACATGTCTGTCTTCTGTGACTAAGCATAAGAGTGAGGAGGCGGCCATGAGAGTACACACACTTTGCATGTTTTCTATGAATTCTCCACTGGTTTAAGAATCACTGGAACCAGTCACATTCTGCATCACAGTTTCATACTTAGAATATGATTTGGCCGTTGTGTGCCAGGTATTGTTTTTGCATCATTTTCACATGTAACAAAAACGACTTTTTTTCTTTACAGATGTGTTTTACTCAACACCAGGTTAAAAAGTTAAAGACATTCAAACGGCTATTACAGATGTAAATTTAAACAATTTACGTGGTTTGTTAGTTTATGTATTTCAGTTCTACAAATCATCATCGTGCTTCACAAAGAAAAACAGCATTTTAGTACAGTAAAAGAATTTCCTCCACATTGCCATTTATTATAACCTAAATAAAACAGCAACAGAAAAAAAATGGTCTTTGTTCTAAATCAAGCGAACTCGTATAATCTGAGCTTGTCATATTTACAGCTGCTATGAAAAATGGCTGCAGACATACGATGGAGGGCAGTACAATGCCGCCACAAGGTCTTCTAAGACAAGTATGATTACTGTTGCTCTTTTGCCCTTTCATGCTGACTTTTTTATGGCACACTTTCAACAGTAGAGCACTGGCTGTAAAACCGAGGGCAAAATAATGGAGAGATCAAGACCTTATCACATAAGTTAGGATGGGAAATTTCCTCCTATATTTTTTTTTTTTCTGGACTCTTTATTATTCAGGACAGGCAGTGTACAGTGCATGGTTGTGAAAACGGGAATAATCTCATGCAGGAGATTAAGTGGATTAATTAGGGTTTTATTCATCAGGGTGAATTGGTACCTAAAGAGCTTCCCCCTGCAATGACAAGGATTTTTCACCCTTAATTATCTTGGGCTGTGGATTGCAGTCCTGCATGTGCGGCGCATCAAGAAAAAAGGAGGCATATCACCCTGCAGTCACACTGTGGACATGTGAATCTTTGTACCTTCTTAGAATTATTTAACTTTCATTTATTTATTTCTACTGCAGCACTTTCAAAGTATAATTTTTTTCTGTTATGTTGTGCAGAGTTCACTCTCCCCCCTGTGTAAAGCCACATGACACCGCAAACTGTTATCTCACAATCGAGCCCCTCATCAGGCCCATCTGTTATCATCTCATCATTTTCCATTTTCATCATCTTCTCACACACTCTCACTCACGATTTCACTCTGTCAATAACCTATAGTTATTAGAAAACCACCTACCATAGTGTAGTTGCAGCCACATGTGCAAGCAATTCACATGAGAAGAGACAAAAATTAAATTTCGAGTTCGGTGATAATTAGATGTATTCTTTTGCAGTATTTAAATTATGCTATGATAGGTAGCGTAGGAATTTATTTATTCTGTTGCTGTCTTTATAATTGTAGTCTAATAAAAACTTAAGAGTAAAAGTAACATTTTATTTAAAATAATATAAGATGATTTAGAACCATTTTCACTGTTTTACGTCTGTAAAATTAAATGTAGATTAATCTGCTGTGATTATTTTAAACTTTTGGACTAATGTGTACACTTAAACAATTTGTGTTAATGTTTGTAGATGCACATTACTTAAAGGCTTGATCTTATAAAACAAATGTAATAAGTACGTGGCACAAGACGCACCCATTGCATAAGCTGTAACACACACGCACACACACACACACACACACACTGTAAGAAGCTGCAGGGAGAGAAAAAAGTTTGGTCCTGAGTAATTTCAAAAAGTGCAGATGAAGTGAATAAAGCTGGTTTGCCATCAATGCCGCTACTTGAAGATAATATCGAATTTAAATTGAAGATCGTTGTATCTCTAATGTGAAACTACCAACGCACGCGTCCAGCGGTCCTGTACGCTGTGCAAAAAACCCCCAAAAAACAGGTGATAGTGGGTTTTAAGGCCTATTCAGACCAGGACAAGAGCTTCCCAGAGGCACAAATGTGGACTTTCTCAAGTTCCAACATTTCGCCGTTGAGCACAAAGAGGCCGGGGAGGAGCCGAGCATCCCCAAATAGGCAGATAACGAAGTTGGGGAAAGGATGAAGGTAGGGGCGGTGGTATAAAGAGGGGATAGATGGGTGCAAGGCTGGTGGGCTAAAGGAGGGTGGGTATTCACCAACCAGGTCAGACGTAATGCTTGACTGGTGAAATGTCTGATACACATCTTTGGTCTTTGGTCTCCCCACAGCTGACTGACAGGCTGCTCTGTGAGAGGTGTGTGTGAATGTGTGTAGAGTACTATGTACTTTTTTATTTGTGTAACCGTGAGAACAGTAATGTGTATCTCTGTCGTGAGGTGAAAATCTAGGCAAAAAAATTAAAGAAAGGAATAAAGAAAATTTGATTAAATGTAACGCAAAGTTCAGTTTGAGAGGATTTCACAGGTTTGTGTAATCTCTGAACCTATTTGCATGAAAGAGTATTGCAGTGATTAAGACTAACAACCTAATGTCAGGATGTGAAACTTTAACAATCCCCAAGAGGAAACGCTGCTGTTACCATGACTGCAGCAACTGGTTATAGAAAGTTAATAAATATTACTTTACTCATTACAGTTATTAGGGTTTATAGAAAAATATTGTACAAGTTGCATCTGTTTTCCAAATAGCCACAAAAAAGGAAATGCAATATAAGCAATATTTAAAACTAAATGTCATAAATTCTGTACAGAGACGTATACACTACATAAGAATTTACATAAACGATAAATGAAACTGTGTTTTTAGAAAACCTCATCTGTGCTTTTTCTCTCACACTTAAAGGGCCATTTCATGTCCTCCATTTAAACAAGCTGCTAATTAAATACAAGTGGAGACTTGTAGGGTCCCGCAGTGGTCTGAATGCGTTTTCAGTGGCTTGAGCAGAAGAACGGAAAAATAAGACACTTAACCCCTTCACGTCACGACACGCACATGGAACAAAATGCTGATCTGAGAGTGTGGCGTTATTGTCATGTTTCCTCCAGGGTTATTATTATTATTATAGCCCCTACTGTGTTGGCTTGTGACCTCTCTAGAATGACAGTAGGAGGCTGATTTATAGAGAAAACTTCAAAGGCCTCTGTTGATGAGTGACATTTTAATCTCCCATATCAGCTGCGTACGCTGCTACGTCTCTGCTTCATCAGCACAAACCGTTTGTATTCTGTATTCGTATTCTTTGGAGGTGGCGCAAACTTACCACCAACACTTCAAACACTGTCTGCAATGTGTGGTAGTATAAGGTTCTTTCTTTCTGAAATCATAGCGCTTACTCTATCGATCTGTCGGGAAATAACAGGTTGGTAAAGGGAAAAACCAAAAAAACTGGATTCTGAATACAGACTTTCGAGGGAACAACTAACCAGTGAATGTTTCGTCAATCGCTATATCACCTGTTGTCAAATCAGATCATGTATGTGTGTGTAACAACATAATTGTAAAAGGTGGTGTCGTAGACCTTGAACAAATTACACAGATATAAATGATCACTGACTTTAATAATAATAATGTAATAATATTTACAGCTGCATTTTCTGTGGCTTCGAAAGCAAATTAGGTTGCATTAATATTTATAATATTTGTAACTAGCAGTAGCAATTTTATATTTAGCCAATAAAGTCGAACACCAGTTAAGTTAAACATTGGTCCTGTGTCACAGTGGTGCATTTTGTGACATGTTGCACATTGGATTGATTTTCTTTTACTATTTGAATTTCAAAATGCAATGTTTGCAAATGCTCTGTAATAAATACACAAAGTATTTGATTGTAGATTTTCATTCTTGACTTTCGAGATGGGCTAATTGTTTTCGAAGATTAATCTAAACACATAAAGTCCACCCACTTATTAACTAACTTAAACCGGTTATAGGACGTGTTTCCAAATTCGGTAAATGCCGTCAGTTGATATTATTTTTCCTTATTCTTAAAAATGATAAAGAAATGACGTTTGTTAAAATCTAAAACTATTTGTCATGATTCTAGTTGTTCTGAGTCACTTTTGGTTTATCTTGCGCCGAGCTGAAGTTCGTTTTGTGAAGTAAAAAAAACTGTACTGTTAACCCCTTAGGGATCTGAGAATATTATCAGTCTCCTCACTTGAAAGCTTGGTGATTCAGCTGTTTCAGTAAATTTAACGGTAGGATGTGCAACATGGACGTAGCAGAGGATTGTTTTACAGCAGTGAGAGCAGCTTTCTTGTTAGCCTTTTAAAGAAGACGAAGAAAACAATTCACCATTCACCGGTTAATCTGTGTTAGATCCCAAGTAAATTAGACACATCACATGAAAATTCAATGTTTGCTTTACAGTGACACCATAGACGAGCATATCTACCTTATAGTTTTGGAAATATAAACAAAGATGTGAAAATCAGCAGAATTCTGCAAAAACATTCTTATCTCTATGGGTTTAAATGTAAAATCCTTCATGCTAATGCCACTACAGGCCATTTAAACCTCTAGATGATGCTTTCCTTCGATAATTGAGTGTAACATGAATGACAGTAACTTCCTCTTCCCCTCTACAGTATGTTCATCACTTTCTCTCTCTGCTAAAAGTAGGTCAACAGGGATTTCCTGCCTTCAGACGTTTTCTTTCCAGCCAACACCTGGCCTTTGTAATACAGCTTCAGCAGGAGGAAAGCGTGTGTGTACTGTGTACATAACATATGGGATCAAAAGTCAAAACAGCTTCTAAGTTTCTACTGCTGTGCAGAGAGACTTCAGACCACTGTCGACCTCCGTCGAGCAATCAGGACTCTCAACTCTCTGAGAAACTGAGAAAAGAGACACTCCTGAAGATTTAGCTGCAGCTTCAGGCTGGGATTTTAAAATGCACAAAAACAACAGACGCATATTTACTCCTCTAATTTTCCCAATTTCAAGTTAGCTCTAGAGATGCATTATAAAAACAAAAGCCTGCTGTTGCTTTTTTTTTTTTTATAAACTGAATTATTAACAACCCCAGGCTTACCTGCATTTCTAATTACATGACGCAGAGAGATGGCTCTCCAACTCTGCAGGCATCCAGTTAAGAATGTCATTCTGAAGGAGAAATCCAATGTACAAAGACTTGGAGGGGAGCTAATTCACAAAGTAGGTTAGAGAAAAAGTGTGTGAACACCTCTGGCCTCAAAATCTGATTTCTCAAACTCATTCAGATCCATTTTGCTAGCGGAAGAACCGGAGCAAAGTACCGTGGAAATATTCTGAAGAACATCACATGTGTATTGTTTATTAAAGGGTAAAAAATGTGAGCTGATTTAACAAGATGGGGGCAGAATAGGCCAAGAAAGGGAGCTGCACAGCTTTTGATCGTGTCTAACAAAGAATGATAGTTTGACGGGTGACTTTCACAACAGTTTTCTCTTTTTTTTCTCCCCTAAGTCTTGCTGCAAAAGTGTCAGATCACCCACAGTGGGTGCACAATCAAAGACACGCACTGTGTGGTTGAGGGGGAGGGGACTAGGTTTTGTGGTGAGCTAAACAAAATAATTCATTACACTCAGTGGGATCACAGCAAGCTTCTTAGAACACAAAATCTCAAGAACACAAGAGGGGGAATACTCACCTTTGCCTCAACGCTTTCCTCTTCCTCTGCTACTTTCTCTGCGACAGCCTCCGTCCTTCACACACACCGACACACACACCTGCACAACTCTGGCAGTACACATTGAAGCTGTTAAGTCATACTGAGAGGACAATGCTGTAAGATTCGGAGAATATGATTGTTCTTTGTTTCTCACCCTGATCTTTCTGAATGAATAATTTTCCGTTTCAGGGGCACCACTGAGTATCAAAAATATGTCAGAGTTCAAAAGCCTCTCTAAGAATTACAGAGTCATGAATACAAAGAAAAATTCAGCAGGGGCAGCTCCTTTAAAACAAAAAGTTTCTTTGAGACTCATCATTAATAAAAAAAAAAACAAAAAACAACATGCTGCCTGCAGGAAAAACACACACATAAACCCACACGCTCTTGAGTGTCAGTTGCACCACTTTTCCGACCTCTCTGGATTGAGTAGATGAGGCCGCAGAACCTCACTCCCCTGCAGAAAGTGTGCACTGCTGGGTGTGGTTTTACACTGAGTCTCTTTTGCACCTTTGGGTGCTGGCTCCGTGGTCATCTTTTTTATTGCCCGCACCCCACACCCCCTGCTCCACGTGAAAAACACCCTGCCACCATGAAAGTAACGTGCTATATAACTGCTGTCTTGTTCAACCGAAACAACAACCACATGTTTATGCAAGTGTTTCTAACCTATGCATTAGGTTGAGGTACTGTGGGTATGGGGGCACCCGCGACCAAGAGTCCCTGAAGAGACCTTGAAGATTGACGGGTCCTAAGCAAAATAACAAATTGTTGAATGTCAGTTTACCTCTGTTCTAGTTGGTCTTAATTTTCATTACTTTACAATTACACAACGTGGATATACACTGTCATGGAAATATGCTGGTCTCTTACGATGTAAGAGAGCGCATAAATTTCAAAGAGCAAATCATTGCTCAGTTAAAAACAGTATTTGTCTTTACTTTAGAGCGGCATTTTTGGGTTTTTTTTCAGTCTTGCATACCGCTATTGCCCAATCAGTTGAGCTTCTGAGAAACAACCTGTCGTTGTCACTGCTCACCCTGTTTTTAATGTCTTCATTTGAACTGATATGAAACTGGATGTTTTTCATTAGCAGATCATTTCACAGTATTTTGTCTGCATATGCAGAGCGATCCTGCATTTGTCGTTGTGCTCTCCTTTTGCTGTAATTTTGGTTAAGTTTGTATTTTCACTCCTACTGTACTATTTGCATGGTCTGTTTCAGTTAATTGATTATTGTGACAACCATGTTTCAAAATTTCCTCTATGTACTACTTGCACAGCTCTGCAGATGGCATTCGGTATGAGGTCTACAGATTTCGTCCTGGCTAAAGTGTCTTATTAGCTATAGGAAATATTGTAATTTGTGTTCAAATTCATAAGATGGAAAACCAACCATTTGCCAGTTTCTGTTTTGATAATAGAGCATGGAAACAGAAAACGAGCCATGACTTCATTTTTAATCGTCTTCATACATAAAAGTTGGGAATTAAAATTTGGGTTTCTCTCAAATTTGTGTTTGTTTGTTGTGACCCAGAAGTCAAAAGGACGATGCTGGTTGCTGCATGCATCTATGCACTATGTACATAGCTAGATGCTGTTCTATGCATGGGAACTGGAAGTAAACAACATGGCCTTGGGCTGGGGTTTTTATGAAGGGAATCCCGCATCTTGTCCACAGATGAATGTTGTAGTCAAATCACATGGTTAAAATGTGCATATGCCGTGTCACCTTTTGTGTAATCCATTTGCCTCTTCAAAGTGAACGAAACCTTAGAATGCCTTTCTCGCCAGTTCTGCATGAAACTGGTCCTGTGGGAATCCTAAATGCACATGGTTTCAACTTCCCCACTTCCCCCAACTTCACAAAAACAAGGGGAAAAAGATCAATTTTGTCATTTTTAAAAATTTGTCATTTCCCTGTTCATGATAAATTATTACTCATCCCATAACCCTCAATTACACATTTCATCTAATGTCATCACCAGGCCAAACTAGTTTGTCCAACACTATTTATGATCAAATACGTACCTTACATAAACTTTTTACAAAACATTTTATTTAATCTAGTTGCTTTATTTAAAACTACAATTTCACCTCTCCGGTTTAGTGAGTATTATAAATTGTAGTTCATGACTGAGACTTTTGAGACTTCTGTTCCTTTTTTGGAGCAGGTGGGATGCCAACAGTCTTGTTTTTACGCACACAAATTAAGGGGCGAGCACGTTGTCAGAAAAACTCAAGGTCAGACACACTAATGCAGCCCATTAACTTACTGTTCATACTGTGGTGTTCTCCTATCCTCCCCCATCATTTTGTTCTGCCTCTCAATTTCAAATCAGGAGTTTAACCTCCGAGCACATTCTGCTCACGCTGTGGCAGCGGACCTGGCCATGAACCATGGGAGAATTACCTCCCATAATTATACTGCAATTATGACTGAGATAAAATCAGCATTATTGTTAAAAAAAAGTTTAAATGAGTAGTGGGAGGGAGGGATAGAAGGACTTGGAGCTTTAGTGTCTCTGAGGGGATTGGTGACAGTCCTGTGAAACAAAAGGAGGCAAATGGACAGAAAACCTTTCTAATTAAGCACAGAGAAAAGATGGTGTCTCTGGCAATTATAGAAGTGTGAGAGATTCTTAACTGGGTTGAGGGTAATTTTGTTTCACTTCTGTACATTATAAAAGTTGAGTCCAAATGGTGAAAATACAGCAACAACTTTTGCAGTGGGGGGGAAAAATGTGTCCTGATATTTTGTAGGAAAATTCCTGCTGTAATTTAAAACGATCTCCAGCAAACTTGGCTGAGGATATTATCATAATGTCTCGGCACTGACTAACTTTACACTCTGCTTTCGTAACTAACCACTAGGGGCTCTGTGAACTCTGTTTGAATCAGTCCTGGCTGCAGCAACAAGGCCTGCAACAAATAAGCTTTCTCTTGAACTTTCTCTTGAAACAGCCAACCACCTCCCTAAAATAGGCATGCAAAGAACCAAAAAAAAAAAAACTCTTGGAGTTTTTGGGGCCTTCACTTTCCAGCTAGTCATCTTCAGTGACGTGTGTGCAGCTTTAAGTCTGGAGCTGGATAGCAGCAGACAGGACATCTGCTCTTCATATCCGCCTGGTGTGTTGCACAAAGTGGACTCTCTTAGCTCCAGCCATGGGCCCAGCGGCTGCACGGCGGGCACAATTCCCTTTCCAAACACAACTCGGAAAAGGGCCTTGTTTATCCAACCATTTGAGGCTCGGATCGTAGGCAGATAATGTCTGGATAGGTTTGAGTCTGCTTTCCATGTAGCCACACACATCTGTATCTGAGTTTTCCAGTCAAAGGAGTCAGTGGAGTAGTTTTAAACTGAGCTGGTGTATGATATACAAACACGCGCAGCAAAAGGAGCGCACAAATGTAAATATCCAGGTAGACCAAGAGTGCACGCATCACAAAACACTTAAGGAAGACATTGGTGGTCCATAAAATACATATGGATCATGGATGAAAAGCATCAACCTCTGAAAAAAGACGAACCATCACAAAGTCACACGCAACTTAACCTACACTGCTGGTTTTTGTTCAACAGTTTTTTTTTCCACACACACACAAAAAAACTATTTGAATCTATTTGTAATGTATTTTTATCACTCCACTGTCACATTCCTTTAATAACATCACAATCTCCAACATCCCATCACCTTTTTAAGGTCACTGCATGAAAAAGGATCAAACATTTAAAAGCAGCAAAAATGATTTATAACCACTGTATTTCAGATATGAAATGGCTATGAAGTATCTCCAGTCCCTCTCGGTGATGCCATTACTTATTTCTGAAAGCCCACCTGATTGTAGTCAAACAGAATAACATAAAAAATGCCTAAAACAGCTCAATAAAGCACCTTGAGCCATGATTGGGATCTCACTCATATTCCCTCGTCACTAAGATGAATGCATTTGCAGAGGAAAAATGAGAGAGGAGGCTGAGTTTTAATAAATTCTACCTCACGCTTCCGCCATGATGCTCACAAGCTGGTGACAACTGCATTTATTTAAAGACAGTTTGATAAATTAATTTTTTTTTTTATCTGGAAAAATATATTCACATGCAAATAATGATCTTGACTGAGAAATGGAAACATTACAGCCAAGGTGAGATGGCGTTGATTTCACTGAATCGGTTTTTAAGTTATCGTGAAATGTTACTTTGCAGGATGAAGAGAAAACCTTTCTTTATTAGCTCGTCATTGCATTGCAGCTCTAGTATTTAATGCATTTTACATAATTGCATAGAATAACATTTTAAAGATGTTTGATGAACCTGCTTACTTTTTGTTAAAAGGGATTTTCCGTGTCTCTTGTTTGCAAAAGGAAAGAAACCAACACCGGATCTCGATAAGCGAAAATTGTGCAACAAGACTGACAGATCAGATAATTGGCCAGAGGTCACACGCAAACACACACGCAAACACCTCTAACACACTTACAAATTCACCAGAGTTGCTTCGAAGAGGCTAATCTTGAAGCCGAATTTCTGTGAAAAATACTTTAAGTCGAAGCTTTGCCACATTAAAAAAAAAACAACAACCAAGGAACCCATTCATAATATCAGTATCAGCTGCATCTGCACACATTTCAGACAGACCAGCAATATCCTTCAGAGGACAAAGTGTGCAAAATGAATCAATAAACTCAAAAGCCCTGAAATCTCAAATCCATTAGGGCTACAACGCAGCACATATTACTTCTAAATGGAGTTGCATTAAGTGTCAGATGTCAGTGATAAGGCAGCTTTCATTTGGGTTTTGCTGTTTTTTTTTTGTTTTTTTCCCCTGATGGGACACATGAGTGGTGACTCCTTATCATTCATGCCATAAAGCACTATCTGTGTCTCTTATCACCTGTCTCTGCACGAAAGAGGAAAAGAGAGTAAGAGTATGATAGAGAGGGAGAGAATGAAGGACAGAAAGCAGTGGATGATAAAAATCGCTGCTGCTGCTGCTGCTGCAGCTGCCGCCGCTGCTGCGGCCACATCCATGTACACCTGTATGAGTGGACAGAGGCGCAGTCTCAACCATCTCAACACACGCGTATCAAACAAGGTCAGCTCTGACATGAGCTTATCTCATGTAGCCTTTCGTCGTGAACAAATGTGCAGCGCTACCGCATCAGCACCCCGCCAAAAGTACACAGGAAATCGTACTGTTGCAGAGGAACTGAAATTTTTTTTTTTCCCCTCTCTCTCTTCGCTGATGGCCTGTTGTCTTATCTTTTCAGATGAACACAAATTCTATTCTAGGCACCAACTTTGATTAAGCTGTCGGAAAGTGTAATTTTCCCCACACGGTTTTTCTTAAGGCATGACAATTAAAGCAGCAGAATAAAAAGATTTCACCAGTGAAGAATATATAAACTATAAAATGCAGATTGTGTGTATGATACAACATGTTGACCCTGCTTGACTTAACAGACGTAACTTGATACATTCCTCGCATTCAGGCTCATTTTAATACTATCTGGATCTCGTTCCTATGCAAGGCATAACCTTAATCTCATTGCCTTTAACCTTGCCATTCTCCTCTATCTCTCCCTCTTTCCCTCTCTTGTTCCATCTCTTCCTGCGTTTGTTTATCCGGCACTCTCTCGCTGCCTCTCTGATGAGTGTTTTATCTTGCGGCCCACCTTTTCACACTGCCGCGTTCACAATCATGAGTATCACTCGTAATTATCTCACCGTATTCCCCCTTCTCGCCCTATCGCCAGCATTCATCTCGGCGCTGGAATTATATGCGTTTCAGCTGGGTGCCACTGCACTCCCCCACGCCCCCAGAGGAGAGGCGGAAGAAGAAGAAGAAGAAGGAGGAGGAGGAGGAGGATGAAGAAGATGGGTTAGGACCAAGAGGGAGGGAGAACGAGCACACCCAGGTTGGGTAAAGACAAATCTAGTGTGTCGCAGGCTGGAGATTGTAAAGCCTGGCTGGCCTGACCTGTATCACCATACAGCGGCCCAGACCCACTTCTCAGGTGTAATTACTTTGTTTCACAGCATCCTTTATCTCCCATCGACTTTGCATCTGTCCCCTTTCATACTCCAGCACTCCTGCGCATAATATAGTTGTGGTCCCTGTCAAAGTCGACTTGACCTTCCTCCTTTCTGCTGCCGCCATTGTACCAATAAGAAAACCAATTAATGACTTATCCGTCCATCTCAATGTCAAGTCTTTTTCTGAGGTGTACTATTATGTCTGCTTTGCCGACGTGCTGTTAATTAACTCAAAGCTTCGCCTTCTCCATCTGAGCCTCCCACTGCTCACTCACCCAACCACACTGGTATTCAGGGCAGCATAATAGTACTGTAGGTGCGAGGCGAGCTGTGAAGCGCGCACACACACACACACAAAACCTTAAACTTCTGAGAGCAACAGAATGTAGAGTGGGACGGTGGAATGGCAGAGAAGGATATGAAAGGATTTAATGAACAAGATGTCTGAAGGAGAATTCAATGGAGGGGCCAGATAAGGCTCTAAAGTCGTTAAGAGTGGGCAGAGTGTGGCGCATCCGCCTCTTTAGGTGAAGACGACGGAGCAGTAAAGCCCTGTACATATCCTCACCTTTCATGAGTGAAGCCCTAACACTGGCTCAGAGTGAAGCGTTTGCTTTCCCTTTATCGCATTCATATTCAAATTTTTGAGTGAAATGTCAAAGATGATAGACATATCACTTTTAGCTTTTTCTGTAAGAGCAGCTTTGCACCAAAACCTTTTTCACAGCCTGGTTTTAAGGTAGAAAGACCCTGTAGGACTGTTGTTGTGTAATTCTGAGTGATGACTATTGGTGTTGCTTCACGCTGACCTTGGAGCCTCTCACTGTAGTCGAGTAAAATATGTTGTATGCAACAAGACAATGCAGCGTGTAACCTTTGGCAACATCCACCCTCGGACGCCAAGCATGATGTCTATCTGTCTCACTCATCCCCATTTCCATATTTATTTTAATTAGAAGTTGGCAGAGTATTGTCCTAGGGGGTAACAATTATGAAAATCATTCCAATATCCTAATATAGAAAATTAGAGAAGCACTGTTTATGTAGTGTTTTTCTTTTCTTTTTTTTGAACTTTCTAATAATAAATTATATACTCACAGCCAGTATGAAGAGACAGTCATATCTTTTTAATTTTCTAAATGCAATTCATTGCTCCGAACTTGAATTCAAAACACTAATTAATTTGTATTTGATAATTTGCCCACTTTCACGGCATGACATAAGTGCACTTTTTTTCTTTTTAAACTTTGCACTGCATGCACAAGTTTAATTAAGTGAGAACTCTCCACGTTATCAGCATCATGAATTGTACGATTTTGTGGTGGAGGGGAAAAAAAAAAACGACATCTGCAAGGGTCTTTTCCGCTCTTTCTTTCCACTCCCACAATTTCCTGCATAAAAGAAATTTTCTGAATTCAGGGGAGTGATTGCTGGAGGAGGTAGACATTTCAAGTTAATTTTACATTGACCTTGCAAAAGGGATTGTGAAAGAGCGTGGATAAGTTAAGCAGTAATGAAAAAAAGAGTTAATGCACCTTCATCTGCCTGCACTGAACTGTCTCACTAACGGACCATACACTCAGCTACAGTACAATCCCACTGTATAGATGTCTTTCATGGACCCATAGCCAACCTACATTTGAGCAAAATTGTACATTAAATAAGATTAATGAGATTTTGGTTTCAGGGGGATAAATTTTAACATGTCTTTTCTACTTGACTACTGGAAATAACTGTCTTCATTCTGACCATGAACAATTATGCAGTTCTGACTCGGCTTCATATCCCTGCGTCATTAACTATAAAAACTGTAAGAACCAGTCAGTCTTACCTGTGTGAGCTGCAGAAGAGGGACAGTGTGTGTGGGAGTTGAGTGTATGCTGTGGTCTCAAGCCATTATCAAAGCAATCACCTCATCTCTACCCTGATTTTCTCGCTGCTCTATTTTTGAAAATAAAGAAGAAAAAGTTTGCACACAGACCTGCTGCTGGTCTGTGGTGTCTCGTTTGTCAGTTTGTTATAGACTTTCATTTTGTACCAAGCTTCGTGTTACAGTCCCAGCAGACATTAGCTTGAACTGGATATGGGCAATCCACCAGTTTTACTTTACATCGTTTCTAAAAAGGATCAATCTGAACTCTTCTTATTTAACAACACTTATTCTACTTAAAGATGCATGTGACGTAGTAAAGATGCAACATGTCAGCTTTTTGACCTGTGTTGCATTGATTGATTATTTGTGGTAAAACTATGCCATGACCTGGTTAACCCACTAGGGGGCCCTAGGACAAAAAAACCATGTGGGGCTCCCGTTGACCCCCCTCTTAGTTGTTACACCAATGTATTTAGTAATGTACAAAACGTACATTCTGACTCAGAGACTTGAAGAGAAAATGAAGTGCTAGGCTGCGGAGATTTTTGAGAAATTTGCAGGTAATCAGGTTACTTCAAAACAGCTGCTGCACAGCGGTACTCTAAAATGACAAATGGAAGCTCAAAGGATAGTACTGAAAGCCTGGTCAGATCCTTAGTCTCGTTTCCTTAATGTTAGAATGGATGGTTACTGACTTTACACAGGAAACATTCTTGTAGAGCTGCTTGCGTTTAGAGAACATTTCGAACAAATGATTTGACAGTAGTAGTACGGACTGAATAGACAGGGAGAGAATCTGCAACAACGTACGACACCAATCTCCAGTAGAAAGGAACCAGATACATTGCAAATCTCGCATATAATTCATCTTAACCACTGGGCCTGTAGAACACCCAAAAACCCTGAAACTGATACTACTATTGAGTACTACTACTGTCCTAGTTCACTACTGCATGCTCATCATTACAGCTCTGGTTTTCTTTTTCTTTTTCAAGCTCCTAGACTGAAGCCATTTTGTCTCTTGACCAAAGCATCCATCTTTCTCCTCAACCATTCTGCTGACTGTGAATATTCCTCTCTGTGCTCAGTGTGGACAGCACAGCCGTCTTAGTGACTAATCACTAAACCATGTCAACCTTGAACGTCTCCATTTCTCCTTTCATTAGCCTTCCTATCTAGACAGAGCTTCCTCTTCTTTACCCGTTTTGTCCCTCTGTCACGGGACAAAGACTTGAAGGGCTCCTAGCTGGGCCCAGAGCCCAGAAAATCATTTGACAGACCAATGAGAACAGGGGCCGATCCCAGCGCAGCCATTAGGGAAACCCGAGCACGGACCCTGACCCCCCGTCTCTGACAGCCTCTTTTACATTTTAGGTGCTCTACAAATTGAGCATCATCCTCCAACCCTCAGCAGCCATTTTAGAAATGAGTTCTGGGAAAGAAGAGAGAGTGGGAACGGACATGAAAATGATGCTCATTGGGTTTATGGCAGAGACGGGGAGAAAGAGGTAGAAATTAAATATCCTGGCTGACTAGAAGGGGGTTTCTTATCCTACTCCTTCCCCTCCTTGTCTCCTCTCTGAACCCCAACCTTTAGTTCACTAACTTAAAACTGCGATAACACCCTATTTCTCTGCTTTCATTCTTTCACTCGTCCTCTTTTTCTCTTCGATCCTGCCACAAGGGAACACTCAGGCCTTTGTTCGGTGAATTGGTTTTCAGATGTTATTTTTTTCTTCACTCTTTCTTTCTGTAAGAGCGTGTGATTAAAATCACCTCAGTCGTTTAGCACTGATGCCTTTTGTCTCTCCAGTCCCATTCTGCTGGGAGTCAGAGGGCTTACTACTTTACATCTAACAGGTAGTACATAATAGGATTTCTCTGCTGCTCTTTCCTGCACCGTCCGTCTGCATATTTAGAGCTTAAATACATGCATATGTATAAATTAAGGCTCAAGGCAATAATCTGAGCTTTTAATAAGAAGCAGTGTATATTTTTAACTTTAAAGTCTGGGAGGACTTGTGAACACTGGTGAGGATATGAATATTTTCCATGTCCAAACAAAACACTGTTTGGCCAAATGCTCGTAAACGTTGTAGCGCTGCACATATTCCTGAATAATAAACGTGAGTTATTTATGAGTAGTGTATAAGCTTTGGTACTGGTGGCAAACGGAACTTGCAAGCATTAATTATAAATGTTGAAACAAATTCTGTATGTTTTTCATCTCTTTATAATCCCTTGACATTTAATAATGTCACTGGCATGTCAGGTTAGAGGTATGGTATTTTAGTTAGTTAGTAACTCAAACTCAGAACAGCAAGGTGCACTTTAGCATGGCTGAAACATTTCTGCATGAAATCCTGCTGCAAGAAATGAGTTTGAAATGCATCTAAATTGCTTTGTGTACTTTGTGTTTGGTACTGATGAATATGAGTAAAAATGAGTAAATTCTGTAAATTGCCAAATGCCAAAAGCTGGTACGAAATGCAGAGATGTAGTCAGACTCACAATTTTAACATTAACGTATTTCAGATATACTGGTTTTGATAGTTTTTCTAGACTGTTCTTCCCAATTGCTTGTGTTTAAACGTTTACATTTTGACAAATTTGTGGTCTGTTGTTACATGGAAAAAGATGAATTTTATAACGTCTTTGTCAAAGTGAGACATAAAAAGTGTCATTTTGTTACCCTGTATTTAAATGGAAAGTGGTTTTTGAAGAATCTATAGATATGACTCAGTACTTGTGTTATGAATGTTATCCAAAACAGCAGTTCATGTAACATTTCAACCTTTGCAGCCAAAGTCTTTGTTTATCTCCTGACAGTTAGGACACTAAGATAACGGCCATAAAATAAAATTTAAAATGATTAAATAAAATGAACTTAAAAACCATTTCACACCGTATCTCCTTCCTTTTCACACGTCTGGAACAGTTTCTGATCGCACACACCCTTTTCCACCCGCCCACACACCCGAAGAGGAAGTGAAAGAGAAAAGCAGCAGTCTTCGCTCATTTGGAGAAAATCTTCCTTTTCCTCCTCCTCACTGCCTTCCTCTCCGTTGGGCTGCCAAAGGCCTTGATTAATGGTACGCTCTAATTAATACTTTTACAGTACCTAGAGCAGAGACCTTGCAATTAGTATTGCCCTAAAGAGTGTAATCACCTGAGCTCATCCAGATTCTTATCCACTGACTGACTGACTGACTGCTAGGCAAAGAGACAGAGAGCATGTGTAAGCTTGTATAGCTTAGATGTTCAATTTATTTTCTGAAAGGTATGGCGAACTCGCTCTTAGAAGTCAGATCCAGCTCTTTGTCAAGATGAAAAATGATTTTTGGAGTACTGATCTTGCACTGTGGTGGCCTAAGGTGATTACTGACTTTTCATACCTTACTTTTCAACTAAGGGGAGATTTTCCAAAAGTATCCTTCATTTGAAACAAGCTGAGACCTAAGTTAAAATGAAAGCCTAAATGTATTAACTAGGATGGAATTATCTGGATTCTTAATTTGTGAATGATTGACAGATTAATTTGTCAGGTTGAATGCTGGAATGCAAATGTGATTTTCAGAGTTCATAAATCTCCACATATAAAGGAAATGATAAATCACAGCTAAGCAAATCTCGGGGAATTCTACTAAAGCTGTTTTATCTCTTTTGTCCCTTTGGCATAATCAGTGCATAACAAACTGGTCAGGTTGCTAAAACCCATCCCAATCTCCTAAGTATTACTTTTCTCTACAAATAAACTCCAAGTCCAAATACATCTGACAATGTCTGCGTTAATATTTAAGAGTCAAGATTCAAAACACTTTATTAAATCTAGAGGGAAATTGTTTTGCCTTGTTACAGCCACTCTCAGTTCAAAAGGAAAGAAAAGAACCACAATCGGAGACAAAAAAGATCAGCACCAATACAAAATACTCAGTACTCCATGCACAAATACACAAAAGCAGAGAATACACAAAACAAAAACTTGGTAAGAACAAAAAAATCTAAAAATGAATTAAATAGGACAGTAATGACATCAGTATCGATTACTCGATCTCTCTCTCTCTCCCTCTCTCAGGGTTGTACAACTTGGAAGGCCCAAAC
Source organism: Ctenopoma kingsleyae (assembly GCA_032353495.1). Taxonomy (NCBI): domain Eukaryota; kingdom Metazoa; phylum Chordata; class Actinopteri; order Anabantiformes; family Anabantidae; genus Ctenopoma; species Ctenopoma kingsleyae. Next base: position 13,455,918 of record JAUBNQ010000015.1, read on the forward strand.
TGTGGCAAAGAGCTACAACTCTGTGTTTACAGACTATATATAAGCAGCAGTTTGTTCAAATCATTCTTTCTAAACAAGTAAACCACAGTCCTCTTCCAATGGGCATCCTTTCTGTTTTCCACATTATATGCCTGGTCAACGCAAGGATGACATAATCCTGCATTGCAGAAAAAGTTAAACGCTGCAACGTTAATGCAAGGTGCTGCATTGTTTTACCAGAGCTCCTTGTGGTGCCTGTGCTAACTGCAGTGAATGCAATGATCTGAATACTGTGTATATGCTAATATTAGCATGCTAACAGCCTCATAACAACAATGCTAACATGCTCATGTTAGCCTTTTATTAAGTGTACCATGTTCCAGTGG